>JAVQJL010102317.1:0-20579 GCA_036024295.1 Nannoperca obscura
TTTGTGGAGGCCACGACACCAACAAGTTAACACCAAACAAAAAACCCATAAGTACAAAGTTAAATAACAAAAAGATTTAAAAGAGCAAGTAAGACGAGCGGAGCAACCGTAACAGGCAGCACACAGAGGCGCATGCGCACTAGAAACAATATAATAACAACAATATAACCACTTGTTTCCCGCCCCCTCAGGTGAAGGTGCTGGAATTAGAAAGTCACTTGGAGAATGAGCGTCTGCGTTTGGGCGAGCTGAGGAAGAAGCACTACGAGTTGGCTGGAGTCCCTTTAGAGCAGGTTTCTGAGGGGAACAGCGAGACCTCCTCACTGGCCCGTTCTGCCACCATGTCTCCAAAACCCACAAAGCCTGCTCTCATGAAGAAACCTTCGTTGGCCCAGAAACCCAACATACTAACCAAAACGATGGTAAGGGCTGTGAAGAAAAGACTTGTGCTGTATATGAGAAAATAAGATTTGACTTGTTGGTAAATCTTGTCTTGTTCTCTCTCTTTTCGTCTGTATGTTGCAGTTTAAGTGAAGTCTGAGTGGAAGAGGAAAAGGCTCCACTAATGGATGGTTGGCTTGACCAGAGAAAGATTGCCTTTTTGTGAACACATGGTTCCTTTTAAGCTGCATGCTGACAATCCTCTGCCTCATCTTGCATCTCACCATTTTCTTTTTTTTTTTCTTTTTTGCCAAAATGGACCAGAAGCCTAATTTTTGACCCTTGATGCCTGTAAAGGGATATGCTGTCTTAACCCCACTTTTTAAAAGATACATATGCATGCCATGCAGGCAGTACCCTTTTCATTTTAATATTCGGCATCAAGAACAAAAAAGGTTAATAGTATACTTTTAGGCTGTGTGAAAGGTTTTTTTTTTCTTTATCACAAAAGATTTAGATGATCCAGCATTACTGCTGCTTTTAGTATACAAACCTAATGATAATCACAAATCGACAGCAAAATCTTGTACTTGTATGTCAATAGTTAGTTTTGATCAATCTTTGCACATCATATATTTGTTAATGTACACTTTATTCCATTTATGTTGTGGTGGGTGTTTAAAGGAAACTAAGGAATTACATCATGTGGGTGCGTCCATGTTGCTGCAGAAGTTTTACATACCTCTGACTTTGCCTTTGCCTTCATGATGGACATTGTTCCTTGTATGTGGGGGAAAAAAGGCTTTCTTTCTCAACAGTACACGATTGTGTCAGAGGCCTTGAAATGTACTGTACTAATGCATTGAATAATACCTGTAAAGACATACAGTCTGTATAGTGTGCAACTTGGATTAAGTGTAATTTATATCTGCACTCATCTCTTGAATGTCCCCTTTTTTAGAGGAGAACCTAGATATTATGTTAAAGCAAATAGACTTATTTGCACACAAATATTGGATGTAGGTGTCCTTAATTATCAAATGCTTCTTTTAGGCTGAATATAAAGATTTAGGGTTAGTAAATGTACAAAATGAAGGTGTTCACATCCTCTTTGCCTTTGGGCACTTTTCTTACAGGGTCTTAAAATGCATCTTCTTATGTTCTGTCTTTCATCTGTATGAAATGTCTTTATACACTCAGATCTATTAATATATTTTAGTAAAGATAATGGTGGTTTCTCCCTGTAACAAGTGTAAATGTCAATCAAATGAACAATAAATGTTTGATTTAATGTCCCATTTTGTTACTTTATCTTGTTCTGAAATTATAAACCCTGTACTAAAAATGTTTTTTTCCCCAATCAATTTTTTCCCCCAACAGTCTTGAATACGCTATACACTGTTATATAAAGTTAAACAAAACTATTTTGTCAGGCTAGTAAGATTAACCATAGTTGACTGTATTAACAGCCTATAAATAAAACCGATGTATTGCTATTACATGCTATAAAAATAATAATGCTATTGGTATAGTTGTACTGGTAGCTGAAAATGTCAAAGAAATCTCTACATGTTTTTATATTCCTACCAAGAAATTCACTTACCTTTTATGTTAATACTATAGTATTATTATAATAAATACTTTTTGTCTAAATTGTTTATTATAGGCTACCTGTACCAAGTAGAGTTGGGATATTTTATAAGCTTAATGATGGTCATAGAAGGTAATGAATGGGTGTATGTTCATGACATGCGCAGTAGGACTTCGAATCAACGTGGAGGGACAGTTGCTGCCTTCGGGAGCGATTGTAAATATGATTATTTTTCCACGCCAAACCCTGCTGATATGACGTTACAGGTCAGGACCAAGCAATACTAGTCAAAACAAGGTATTAATAACTAACATTATTTTATTATATTATGTGTCAATCGGCAATATTAAACACTGCTGTCACGTGTTATTATTTATACAGTGCTTGAACATACGCTATGGTGGTATTTATTACCGCTGAAAGTGACATGTACGAGTTTTCGCGAGGAAAGTGAACGCAGCACCAAAAGTAACACACTGCCCTGGGACGTTGGCAAAGTTTAAACTGTCAACAAACCGAAACAAGTTCACTCCATGTTCAGACACGCTCCGGCTAGCTTGTTTGAATTAGTTTTTCTACAGCAAATGTGAGTCGACTCAAGAGTGTCGGAGGAAAGACAGGTATGTTGAATGTCAAAGGTGTGAATAATAAAGCAGAGGACACACATGGAAACCTGCGTTATGTCAGCGCTGGAAAGACCCGCGGCGGAGCTGACCGTCGTGGACGTGTACGACATAGCGGCGGTGCTCGCACAGGAGTTTGAGCGGATCATCGACAGGTTTGGCTGCGAGTCTCTGGTCGGCGTGGTTCCCAAAGTGGTGCGGGTCCTGGAGCTGCTGGAGGCGCTGGTGAGCCGCGGAGCCGCCCGACAGGAGGCCGAGGAGCTGCGGAGGGAGCTGGACCGGCTGCAGCAGGAACGAAGCGACAGATTCAATCAGGAGAAGAAGCATCAGAAGGTGTGTGTGTGTGTGTGTGTGCGTGTGTGTGTGTGTGTGTGTGTGTGTGTCTGTCTGTCTCTCTACTTGTCTGTCTACCTGTATGTTTACCTGTTTGTGTGTTCCCTCTGTGTACCTGTCTGTCTGCTGCTGTGTGTGCATGTGTTGTGTGACCTAACTGTTTACATTTCAAGGTAAGTAACCAGGTCAGGTAGCCTAACATCTACAACGATATAAGTTTTAACATTTAAAAATTGCTTTTTGTCTGACCTACAGTGAAAAACCCCTAAAGATACACAGTTCATAATGATGAAACAGAGAAAAGCAGCAAATCCCCAACGTTTTCTAATGTTTAACCTCTAAATTGCTCAACAACGAATCACTTATCATTGATTGCTTGTCTGACAATCACTATCTGAATAATCAATCAATACGTTTAGCACTATTTATGATAGATAAGGTATTGGTTTGGTATTTCTATATTATGAAAGTATACTATACTACATTAAATTAGTGTAGCGAATTGTAGTAAGAACAGTTAGTAGTAAACTACCCTACAAAATAGGTTACCACTATATACTACACAATACTATAGGCTACTTTACACTTTACTATTATATCATAAAAATGGGGGATAGTTAATGAATTGGTGGCATACTTTACACTTCATATTACATTTTTATTTATAGCACACATTCAATGAACTCAAACATGTACAACTTCAAATAATGTATGAATGTATAAAAGAAGTGATAATGACGAAATTGAGTGAAGTGTTGTTGACTTGGCCTCATGTTTATGACCCTTTTCAAACAAATACAAAGTCGTCTGTGCAGACACTTGACTACGCTGGTGTTTTCCAGCAGCTTTTTAATTGTTTCTGTATCTCCTGTATGCTCAGGAGTTGGAGCTGGTGGAGGATGTGTGGAGAGGAGAAGTTCAGGACCTGCTCTCTCAAATCGCTCAGCTTCAGGCAGAGAACAAGAGGCAGTTAGTGAGCCTCTCTCTCAAAGAGTCCCCCGTCACCGAGGAAGACCTGCAGAAACAGGAGGGTGGGTTGTCTGCAGCAGTGGCTCTCAACCTGGGGTTCGACAGATGAGTTTTGGGAGGTTTCTAAATGATCAGCAGGCTGCCAACATAGTTTTTAGTGTCACAGCCTCGTGCCACCTCACATAAAAGGTATCCCAATGAGTTTTCATGCTGTGTTTATACAGATTTTTAATTTGTGAAAAAGAGAGCACTCAGATTGGTTCTCGAATCGGCAGATACCCTGAGTTGAGCTATCCGAGTCAATATCGTGAGAGAAAGAGTTGGATCGGTTCACAGTGAAAAGTGAATTGTCATAACTGATAAATACATAAGTACATACATTTCTCCACTGTGAGACTAATAAAGAATTTCTGATTTCTGATTCTGATCTGTATCAGTTTCAACTTAAAGGGGATTTGGTTTGTGACCAGGCATTAAAGACATAGATCACAGGGAATGCTCCACTGTTGCCTGTTGCTGTGTGAAGTCTTTCCATTCATGTTGTGTTCAGTATCTTGTGATAACTCAGGATACTAAATTAGTTTGGTCTTGGCTGAGAGTTTCAGTACAGATATTATGTTCCATATATACTCACTGCAGATTTGTGTTGCTCCGATTAACCATCCTGCTGTACGCCACACATATTGACCCTATGCAGTCACATGGGATTGAACAGTGTATGCTGCATGCTTGCATGCTGACGTGAAAAAGAAGGCTGTGAAGTGAGGCAGCCAGGAGCTTGTAAAGGAGACTATTTTCGAAGCAGACCAAAATATAGCTCTTGTGTGAGACTTTCATGGTGGCTGCAGCTATACTTACTGTCAGGGCCACAGTGCACGCACACACACACACACACACACACACACACACACACACACACTGCTTATAAACATGTACATCCAAATGAATGGAAACTGCATGATATGATTTGTCTGCTCACTGACACATGATTGTTGTAAGATAGTTTAATACCATGAAGAAGCCCCTGCAAGTCTTAAAGAGACCAGGTTTTGACTGTTCATACCTTTCATACCTTCTAGTTGGACTTCATTTTAGTACACTGTGACAATCAACTTGCAGACTTGAAAAGTGTTTCATATAATGTCACAGTTGTTTTAACTTGAAAAGTTTGTCATGCTGTAATGCAATTGCAGAACGGGTCGGTTTTGAAATCTTTTTTTAATGTTTTAATTTGGTAATTTAATGTATTAAAATGCAACGTTTGACACAATTGGAAACTGTTGGCTAAAGGAAATGAATCAAAAAGACTTGTGCTTTAAAGAATACTTAACACTAAATGTATGCAACTTGTACTATGCGCTAAAAATAGAAAGATCACTGGTATGTTTTCTGTTAAATGACACGGCAGGCATTTGTTAAATTGCATTAATGTTGCATGCATGAACTTTTTATTTTTATTTTATGATACCCACAGGAATGTCAGTAAAGGATAGGCAGGGGATGAAGAAGCTGAAAGACTTGGTAGATAAGCAGAGGGATGAAATCCGGGCTAAAGACCACGAGCTGACACAAAAAAACGACGATGTTGAAGCGGTGAGGATTTAAACCATACTGTATACAGCATATATACTGGAGCAACTATTTACATCAGTTTACACTTTACTTCGTTTAACCAGATTTTATGAAGTCATGCTATGAATCTCCTCAACTATAGCTCCAGATGCAGCAGCATCGGCTGATAAGAATCAACCAGGACCTTCGTCACAGGATAGGAGTGACGGAGGCTCAGGGCAAGGCACTGATCCAGCAGAGGGCTGAGCTGGAAGCTGCAGCCCAGGCACAGCAGCAGGAGCTGGGAGCTCTGCAGCTGGAGGTCACGATGCTGAGAAAGGAGCTGCGGGGGTGGGAACTGGACCGAGAGGTCACCGAAATAGAAGAAACCTCTCTTACCAGAACTGGGATATCATCACCTACATCACCACAAATGACGGTAAGAAAAAGGACTTATCTTCAGCGGCCATAGATCATTAAGTCTTGCAGGTTTTCTCATTCCTAAGTGGATGTTTTGTGTCACCCATCCAGTCTTCAGCAGCAGCACCATCTAACTCCATCAAACCAGATTCAGTGTGGGTGGAGTGTGGAGGGGACCCTGACTTCCTGGCGAACTGCTTTGAGCGTGACGAGAGTCCTTCCCTTCTCCCGAGGTCATCAAACAGAGAAAATAATGAAGAAGAGGCTGACGAGGATGACATGGCAAAATTGTTTCTGGTAACACCCGCTTAACTCTCCCCTGTACACAGTCTTACTGTGGATGTAGCAGAGGCCCACTATATTTATATTACACACAAAGCATTGTCACCCTGTCATGCTGGTGTCTTACAAACATGCTGAACAGATTTCCTACGCCATGACACATTTGCAAAAGCTTTTTTAAAAAGGTTTTTAAACGTATTGTTTTTCTTCTCCTCTTTTATTGTTGCATTGCTATCTTTCCTGGTGCGTTTCTGCCAGCTGTTGATATGAATTACCACCACCACTCTGCAGTTGGAAGAAATATGAATCACTTTAACCCCCCGATGCTCGTGCATCTTTGTGCACAGGCACAAAAAAATACAGCAATCAAAACATTGCTCTACAACATCACTCATGGCCATCACTCCTTACCGTACCTTTACTAGTTTAGGTAGTTGAAACAAATCAATTTATGTAGAACTCCTGAGCTACCTGTTTCATTATTAGTGTCCGTGTATGTCCACGCTATGCAGGGAGAAATGCCGAATGTGTGTTTTGACCACAGAAGGTGTCAACTGATACAGAGGCAGAGGAGGAGACAGACAGCCTGGAGGAGGAGTCAGACAAACCTCGCTTCACCCTGCAGGAGCTGCGGGACGTCCTGCAGGAGAGGAACGAACTCAAGGCCCAAGTGTTCGTGCTACAGGAAGAGCTGGTATATTACAAAAGGTACGTTTTGTTTCCAAAATTAAGATTTGACTATCCTCAGTTGCACATAACAGTTAACAGTTACCTCTTCCTGTCCCTCAGTGAGGATTTTGCAGATGAAGTCAGCTCCACTGTTTGTTATCCATCTCCTCTGCCATGCTCCAGTCCCATTGATCAGCCCGAATCAGGAATCAGACGCTTGTAAGTAATTGGTTTGACCTGACCCACACACCTGTGCACTGTCTCACTGCCCTGTTTTATCTTCTCCTGTGACACTCCATTGGTGTGATTTATTATCATAATGTGTCTTACATACGTCATAAGATACACTTTAATTTTACAGGAATCTGTAAAACAATAAGCGCTTGTTTTCATATATTGTGAGGTGTCAATAATGGGGGTCACAAAACATTTAATAGGGATCATATTATTGTTTCTGATGCTTTTTGAGTCTCTTCTCTAACTCTAAACATCTAATCGTGTCACGATTTCCATTTTTATCTCTGGACAGGATCTTCACTGCTATAATGCCAATGGTGGCAGCCGGATTGATTGCAGATGATCCCACGTTGTTGCCAATCAGAAGACTTGTTTCCTTTGTATGACCTTGAGTTTAAATTGTTCTTACATGATTGCTCTCATTTCTTCCTGCCTCATGTCAACACCAGATGTTTGTTTCCCTCACCACAGTTTGGCAGTAGACATATTTACAAGAATTGGTTTTAATGGCTGCATTACTTGGGTATTTTTAACTAAATCTGTACAGTGTTTATACACTTGAAACTGTTCTGTATGAACCACTGTTGTCATTACTGGTGTCTGCTTTTAAAATACATTTTGGTAGCATTATAGCTAACTTAGAAAGAGCTTTAAATGAACCTAAGTAGTTAAAATGTAAGACAACTGGCCATGCCTGTTTATATATGATCTCTTAGGGTTTTGTGGCTTTATAAAAAGCCATCACCTGTCAGTGCTTCACTATATATTTAACAATGAAAAAGCTTCATTAGTTGTAATCCTGTTGTAATGTCAAATAAGTTAGCACCCAAGTTTCTTGCTACATTGCTTGATCCAAATACAGAAATGGTGTCACTGCACTACATATTGTACAGTATTTGCTTGCCAGTTTGGCAAGTAGCGCCTGTAAGTGGTGTGAATTAAATTTTCACCAGCACTTTCAAGCTCATTAGCAGTCTCTGAATAATGACATTTTGTGTCAGGACCCATTAATGGGACATGTTGTGTCATTTATGTTTCGGTGATGTTAAGATGTATCTGATGGCAAATTACTCTTAAGGTGTTTAAGCAAATGAACTGGATGATCATGTTCCTCTGTTTTCCACTAAGAGACTGTTTGAGATATAGTGTCAGCAAAAAGTCATCCCCTGAAGTGGTGAAAAGAGGATGTTACTGTGTACTTGCAACATTACAGTCTGACACTTGTACAATCAGTCTGATAAGACACCAGAAAAAAACTATTCCAACACAAATGAGTAATGTAAAAACATGCCAAAGAAAGCAATACATGCTGGGTTGCATCTGTAAAATAATACTTGTTCAGATTAAAGTAATAAAGTTTTATTTTTAATCTTTTGAATTTTATTGTTATTCTAAAATACAAATTTGACTAAGACTAGTTTTGATAGCTTGAAGTATTATTTAGACATTATTTATCATCATTTCACTCTAATAAATAAAAAATGGAGAGAAAAAAATGTAACACTTCAAATCACGTGCTTTCTCACCTGATCGTGTCAAGTTCAAAACTGAGAGCGCTCACTCACACTGTCCACATTACCTGCTTTCTGTACCGTACAAAACGACGAGCATTGGCAGTGCTGAGGGAGTTTTCTTGAGTCGTAGACGATCTTTGTACTCACCTGTCGCTAGGATACTTTGCCCTCCTCTGCTGTCCGGCGAGGCACGTCATTGGTGGAAGAGTGATGGGGGAAGTGCTGCTGCTCTCGAAGTTAGTTACCTTCTGCCAGTAAAGTGTTAAACGCAGGTCAAAAAAGAAAGAAACTGCTGATTTTGTAAGTAGTAGTTGGTGGAGAAAAGTTTACTTTATTCCGGTATTTGTTTATTTATCGTTCTGTCATGGAGTTTGGTGAAGAGTCGTCGCCCGCTCTGGCTTTCGAGAAGGAAGCGTTCGAGCTCACGGTTGAAGATGTGTATGACATTTCCTATGTGATCGGACGGGATTTGTTGAAAATAAGCAGCACGGGAGAAGAAGTGTCCGACTTACAGTTCAGAATAGTCCGTGTTCTGGAAATGTTCGAGACATTGGTCAACAAATACAACTTGTCTCTGGAGGAGCTGAAAATGGAGCGGGACAACCTGAAGAGCGAACTGGACAGGGTCATCCAGGAGAGCTCCTCCGGGCAGGGCACGGTGAGTGTTACCGCCTGTCAGCCGTCATGCACACTCGAAGTTCTTGTCAGACATAACGGGACGTTATAGAGATGCTTTTCGTGGCTGCCTTTAAAGCAAACGGTGGGACCTAACCAGCTCGTGGTGGACCTGACGGACCCGAACAGACCGCGCTTCACCATGCAGGAGCTGAAGGAGGTCCTGCAGGAGAGGAACCAGCTGAAGGCTCAGCTCATGGTGGCTCAGGAGGAGCTTCAGCTGTACAAGAGGTGAGCGACTGGGCCTAAAGTCCACACTAAGACGGCACTTCTACAACTTCCACCATGTGACCTCATTTCTTAAAGGGCATTATATTGAAATCTGTTAGTAATGTGTTGTCCACGTCTATTTACACACACACGGGGAGGACAGAGCACGTTACTATAGTGTAATCCATCACTAACAACACTCACACATGATCATATAGCCAAATCAGCACCTCTCTGACACAATGTCATCCAAACTGAACATTATAAGAGACACACTGACACTAATAATAATATTAGTAAACATCTCACACTCATGTACATTAGTGATGTTTTTTTAAATGGACAGACATGACTGACCTGTTTTGTTTTGTGGTTTTCAGAAGCTTATTTAAACAGAAGCTGTTATTCTGTTGCTACTTTTGTAATTTTGAAGTAAACTGCAACCGCAATTTAGCAGATATTGCAAATATCAGCAGCAGGAATGACCTGCGTTGACGTTATAGCGATGACATTAGCCTGCCATTTCGAAGGGGGGGAAAGAGATCAATTTAATCAATTTAATCTCCCAAATAGCTCTAACTTGATTTCATATTTTTGATGCATGACACTTTGCATAAAATACAATCAGTGACCGTGAAGCTCTACTTTCCTCTGCAGTGGGATTCTGCCACAGGCTGAGCCCGCCCTTGTGGAAGTGGATCTGGACACACCTGCAGCTACAGAGCACAGTCGAGCCACGATAAACGATGCAAAAGAGGAGAAGACAACCATAGGCAAACTGTGAGTAACAGGCAATGGTGGAAGAACAACTCAAATCTTTGACTTAAGTAAATGTAGCAACACCACAGTGTATGCTCCTTGAAAAGTCCTGCATTCAACATTTTGATTAAGTGAAAGTACAAAAACATTTGCATTATACGTACTTAAAGTACAAAAAGTCAAAGTATTCATTATGTAGAATGGCACATTTCACAATCATTCATCATCAATATATTATTGAATTATAAAAATTATACTTAACACATTAATACGTATATCACGTTAATGTTGCTGCTGGTAAAGGTGGGGCTTATTTATATATATATATATATATATATATATATATATATATTGCCAGATAGCATGCAAATACCACCAAAGGGATCAATAAAGTCTTATCTTAACCTATAATAACTTAATTTGTTGATTATTTATTCATCTGAATCTGCAAAGCAACTAGTAGTCACTACAGTTATCAAATACATTTACTGGTGTATAGATTTGCCATTTAAATGTTTTGGAGAAGTGGAAAGTGCAAGTACCTAACAATTGTACAATTGCACAAAGTTACTTTCCACCAGCTGGATCGCTTCACTGAATACAGTAGTGTGAGCATGCAGACAACAAAGTAGTAATCTGAAAATAGTGCAAAGCAGTTAAAACATTTATTTCTAGCTGTACACGTCAGATGGCAAGGTTTCAAGCTTTTCAGCAGCAACCACATGATGATGAAGTAAGCTGGCATGGAGGCTGTTCTCACAGCCCGTCTCCTGTCTCCTAATGATATACTTGTGACCAAATTAATTCATGCCGATGCTGTGGATGTTTTGTGTGAGCGTTGGACGAGAGAAGCGGAGAAGTTGGAAATTGGCAGCGCGTCTGCCAAATTACTGCTGCAGTCAGTAGTTGCAGTCTGCCGTGATTCAACGTTGCCGGCTCGCACCGGGCAGCTTTACTTGTGCGTTCCATGTTCACCCCACCGTGCTCGGGAACAAACTCCTTAAACTAACTTTGGGCCTTTTTTCTGTTTGTAGGTTTTCATTCAGGCGAAAATAAGAAAAAACCTTTCACAAGAACTGACCATGTAGAAGACAAACAGGATTTGTCGGCACAAGTTTCTCATCAGTTAACCACTTTTATATCGAAAATGTTTTACAATGTGTATTTGTCAATCTAACAAGCACTGTATTTTGTACTGGTGATTTGAACTCAAGATGGTTTATAGTAATATAGAGTGGCTGTAGTAGAAATAGATATTTTGTGGAAAGTTTGATGAAGATATCAAATGAAACTGGAAAGTATTATTAACAAGTGTCGGGGATTATGTTGAATGCATTCACTCAAAATGAAGTTATTTATAGGCTTGAAAATGTAATTGTTTTATAAATTAAAATGAAGTCAAGGGGCTTCATGTTGGGCAGGTCATTTAAAAACACATTTTCTGTCACTTTCAACTGTCAGCTATCAAATAAAGAAAAAAGGGGCCCACCCCTCAAAATTTAAAGAATAATAAAATGCTATTACATTTTGAGTAGTATTTGTCTTCTGTGGTTGAATTTTTTAAAAGGTTGTGATCTCATGTCAATGTAGACAAATCAGAGCTGATAGATGTACACAGGCGATAAACTACAACATCACACATGCAATACTTTGGCACAAAGTAGCATTATCTTCACCAACTGCACTGCAGGATGGGTGTAAATACAACACTGAAGTGCCCCGCTAGCCTACAGGTTAAGGCGCACACTATATAACCACAACAGTTTCCATCCGGCGACCTTGGTTGCATCTGATGCCATGTATCCTGTCCGTTTTTCCACACTCAAGTATTAAAGAAAGGTTTATAAAAAAAATAATAATTTAAAAAATCCATTCAGCTGGAATGAAAACTCAACAGTGTTTTATTCCTCAATTTACAGCACAGGTAATAATTTACAATAGTGAGATTGAATTGTCAATGAAAGTCATTACAAAAGGAAACCCCGTGGACAATGTGAAACACTAATCCAGGAGAAATACTCAAGTTTGCATCAATCTGCTACAGTTAGATAAAATAAAAATATAAAAGCATGATAAAAACAACTGTTGCAAAAATACACTCTTCATGAGTTGAACCTTTAGCCGCCATTTAAAACAAAAACATTTTTTACACTTAATAAAAAAAAGCATGTTGAGGACTGGTCATCTATAGCATCTTGTACATAAAGATGAACGGGACAGCAGAGAGCACCAATTCATTTGAAATATGAACTTCGAGGTTTCAGTATTTGAGCCAAGGGTGAGCCAAGACTGAGGCTTTACTCCGATCACCGTAGTCATACAGCAGCTCTTCCTCTGCTTTGAGGTCTCTGGAAGCCACCAAAATCAGATGAGGGGTTCCATCGATGGGGTGAAGTCTAGTCTGGCAGTTGCCAGTTTTACTGTGGTTGATCAGTCTTCCAAGACGGCTTGTTTCCTTTGTAGCGTCCACACTGTAATGCGTAAACAAATAATGATTAAACGGCCAGTAAAACAAAAGACAGGTATCCTCACCAAAAGTCATAGTCCAGAATGTCAATTTTGAAGCCTCTTGCAATTGTAGTGACACCTAGTGTCATATTATTCTAGGATTTAAATAAAGATAGTCCAAATCTTTTTTTCTCTCTCCATGTTAAAAGTCAGACAGTGTGTGTAGTTGTCTTTGGCAAAGCCCCCAAAGCTGAGTTTCTGATAGTTCAGAACATCTTTCTGAACTATCTTTCAGATTCCGTGAAAGATGTTCTTCCACAGAATAGGAACCAACCAGAGTATTTTTATACCAAAACAATTTTTCTCCCCCAATTGCATTTGATAGCCAGTAGAGAGACAGGATACATGGGAAGAGAGAGGGGTATGACAGGCAACACGTGGACGTTGCACCACATCCAAACTAATTTTATCGAATTGTTCTGCATAACAAAATGTGCACTTTGTACTAGAAAATCTCCTCGGACGTGCAGTTACAATTAATGATTCCCAGATTGTGAAGTGTGAAACTTACCAGTAGGTTTTAGATTGATACTGGAAGTAGTACATGTAACAGCCCGTTTGGGGATCCTGAGCGTACTCGGCCTCTCTTATTTTAGCATCTGCTAGTTCCAGTAGGTCTCCATGGTACTCCACAACAAACTCTCCCTTTTTGAAGTCCTTGACAGCAAAGATCCCTCTTCCTTTTCCTTCTATGTGTTTGACCTGTCAACATTGAAAAGCAACAAAGTGTGACGTTTGATGGAATTAGCAGTTGTGCAGGGGTTGCTTTACCACTGTTACCAAAACATTTTGAACGTTGTGAGTGGCGATTTCATCAAAAACTAGCAACTACTAAGTACTAATTATTGAATGGTTACATTGGTTACCGAGCTACAGAAAAAAAAAAGCAAATGTACACACTACTCCGAAATAGCTTCTGCACCAAAATATAGAATTCTGCCTTTAATGACCACTGATAGATTCCTACTTACAGAAATACATTTACAACACAGCAGGGTAGTTGTTACCTCTACAATGTGCTTCTCTCTTGCCTGATCATTGCTGTGCTTTGAAATGTGTCAAACACATTTGGACTGAAATTGGCACAATACATTTAAATGTTACCTGCATTCCTTCTTCAATGCCATTCTTTATCAGGTCATCAATGTGTCTGTGTTCTTCATTCTGTTGACAATTTGAGTAATTGGGTCAAAGTCACATTTTGTTGTGGTTAAGAGTTGCACAATTCTTATGGAAACAGAGAAGAAGAAAAAAAAAGGCAAAACATATTTGACATGTAAATATCTTAACTGCGGGTATAAATTGACAAACGTATGAAATGCTTTTTCCTATCAACTGTTAATAATCGACCAACAGGAACATTTTTCAGACAGACCTTTAACTCTGCCTTGGTTTTTCTGTTACTGCGTCTGATAGGATAGTAGTCTGTGACCTTTCTGTTTTGGTGAGCTTTATTTTCCGTCCTGAAAAGAGATACATCAACGTAATGGGAGTTATGATTGGGAATCATGATTGTGCGAAAAGAAAGAGCCAGTGTCTTTTTTTTGTGTTAATGACACCGACATGTCTGGTTTCTACACTCACTTTTTTGCTCCGAGTTTGCGACCATTTCTATTCCGAGGTTTGGATGCTGAAACTTTGATGTCTGCTGCCGGCCTGGCACTTGTGTGCGTCGTGGACTCTTTTTGCTCAAGTTGGTCAGTGGCTTGTTCTCTCATCCCATGACTGTGACCAGCCGTTTCAGGCTTCTGCTCTTTGGACTCACAACTCTCAGATTTTATTTCCTGAGGTATTTCTAAAACGAGTAAGAAAAAAAGAATGAAACTGACAGCTGCCCAAAACGTTTGGCCTTAATATCAAGAGTGAATTTTCTTTAATAAAAAAAAAGCAAAACAGTTAAGTTGTGTAATAGAGTGGGACAGTGAACACTGCTTCCATTCACATGCACAGGATCTGCTGACCCTACGGTAGCACTGGGGTTAACAGCAAAATAGCTGAGAGATCACTTGCAATAGAAATGACCAAACAACAGCATCTCACATTAGTCGTATTAAAAGTGAATTAGGTACTCACCTTTTTTCAGCTTTGACATGCCAGGATTAGTCGCATCAGATTCATTCCCTTCCTGGATCAGCATGCTTGAACTGTCGCTCAGAGGGGATCTAGGTTTGTTTGGACTCCGTAAGCTCTGGAAAATTGATGGCACTGTACCTACGCAGTCCTGAAAAAATACCTTTTATTTACCTTTGTGAAAAAAATGAAAAAAGGCTGTACCAGTCACAGAAGAATACCTAAGGACACACACGCACGGCGAACTAGGGTTGCATCAGTATGCTAATCTGACAAGATGCAAAAAATGAGATGTCATATTTTATGAGACTGTGTTTAGAACCATGTAGCCGGTGCAGACTGTATTTAATGTCTTTATTCCTGCTCCCACCCATTCACAGCATGCATGTGATTTCCAAATGCTTCAAATTCATCATTTATTTATTTATGGTAACAAAAAAAACAGTTGGTTTCCTCATCACCGCTCTGCCTGCCAACTCCATACACAGGACTGATAAACATCTCCATGGTAACTACCATCTCTGATTGAAATACAGGGTATTCAGGTAGCCAACCAGTGCCAGATACACTGAATGTTTATATATATTTAAAAAAATTTTTTTTTAAAAGACTGTGAATGTGGTTGCTATGAGGACATATAATGTCAAAAGCTCACTGTAAATCAGCATTGCACAATGTTGGGGTGTGTGTGTGTGTGTGTGTGCTACTCATTAAGCAATTTCTGGTTCACTGTAAGAAAGTTATATCTGTTGCTACGACGCCAAACGGACCCAGGACCCCCTGTGACAGTATCGTTACATTTCGGCTTGTGGGTTAACACAGAATGCGAGAAAGAGCTACTTGGTTTCTTACTTTATTTGGCGAACATAAAAGTGTAAAACCAAACAACAAAACATACCTTGGTAGTTGCTGGTTTGTTTTCCTTTGTCTCCTTTCGTGAGGTGACTGTTTGTTCAACAGTTTCCTCAGGCTTTTTGTCGGTTCTCAGCACATTTTTCTTCCCTTTATAAACACAGAAGTAAATAAAAAATAAGCACTGCTGTCTAATGCACCTAACACGATAGAAAAACCGACAAATAACGGCGAGTTTAATGTGTAAATATCAACTACGTTTATTTAAACGAAGTTGGTCCTCTAACGTAGTTTACGCTCGCTAGTATTAGCTACACATACACTACTGTAGCTTGTGCGACATGCGACAAAAACTGAAACGACAACACATTTCCATGTTTACCTTTTGCCATGTCCGTTTCAGAAAAAAACCCAAAGACGACGAGGAGTCTCTGTGTTCACGGGCTCCTCGCTGTGCTTATTTCACAGCCTCTGCATCGAAAACATCAGACCACTACACTGAGAAGTAGAGTGGCGAGAGCGTGGTGGATTTAAAAACCGTACTGCCCCTCTCATTGGCTGCTTCCTCCACACGGGAGGGGCACGAGCACGATAGTAGTTATCTCATTGGCCGCAGCTCTGGCTGTCACGCGACATATCTGACATTATTACATTATAATTATTATTAAATTATAATGTAAGTCAAAACAAGCTGTTTTTGGTATATAAAACACTGAGCAGGAGGAACATTTAAAAGCGGGATTCACTCAATAGAAATGTAAATTCCCTATAACGCTACCTAAGCACAGTTTAAAGAGAAATAAAAATCGATTAACAGCAATGTATAGTACTTTTTTAACCATACTTATAGCCTGTGAATATACCCACCTTTGGGCAACAAGGTCCAATGCAAGTAGCTGATACAAGTGTTTGGTCTGTTTTCTTTATTATTATTTTAAGGTGAAAATCGTTATCGAGAGTTTAGAGAGTAAGCGTCAATTAGGAACGACTGACAGTAGCATAGATTTGAGCAAAACATGCCAAGTCTGACATCTAGTGATAAACTGAGGAAAATGTTATGTTACTTTATATTTCTGTTATGCTCTCAATATCAAATGAGCCAGCAGGAAATGCTCTAGGGTGAAATGATGCACTCAGATTTGAAAGTCAGACCACAACTTAACTGTAAAACTAACAGCTTTCAGGAAATGAGTGAGATACAGAGGTTGCATACTGTCGCTTTTAGTTAAAGGATATACCCCTGTGAATGTTTTTTGGACACACCTTCAACCATTGAAAGATCCAAGAACACCAACATTTCTGATTGTATTTTATTTATTTATAATAGTTTTCAAAATCTCCCTCTGTCTTTGATTATGTGATGTACTATGTATTTCGACTTTGCATGAAAGATGCTAAAAACGGAAAATGATCGTTGAGATTCGATGCTGCTGACAGAAACATTCCAGGTTTTGTTATTCAGTCTTTGCAGGTACAAAATACAGAACCATCTCTTCATCTCTTCATTTTATACACAAAACATATACAAACACTTTAAACAGTGTCATTTCCAGACTTTGAGTCTGCAGCCAGCACTTCTTTAAACAGTCTTTTTCTTTCCAGATTATCATTTGCCTTTCTCCTCTTCTCTTGTTTCCTCAGCTCAGACTCTTTCTTCTTTACAACAACTTCACTTAGTTCTCCTTTATATAGAACATCAAGTTTCTCTCTCATAATGTCCCGAGCACGCTTTCGATTTATATCCACAGATCGGGTTTGATGGCACTGCAGGGAAAGCGGTACAAGATATTAAATTAACATGGTTAGTAAGTTACATAACTTTGGTTGACAAAACAAAAAAACCCCATCCCATCTCCATGTCCATTTAGTAACTGTTCTGGAGCTTTCTATCATCACCAGTTCCATTTTTTTCTGGGCACTGAATTGACGTCAGTGAATTGAAAAACTCAACTTTTAGGCCAACATGACAAGAAATCCTTGTATTTTAACATTTACATTTCCATGGCAACCGGCCATCTGTGGATAAAGATTATGTACTTTGATCAAAAACATTAAACCAGCCACTACATGAATGTTGAGGTGAGATTGATTTGTCAACTGAGGTTTCCAAAGTCCCAAATAAATGTTGTCACCGAGGCTGAAAATAACTGATTTGTGTCATTCATTCACCAAATATCTATTACACATTAACTGATAGAAAGTAGTGTTGACTGTTACACATAAATGCATTTAAAAAGAAGATTAACCTTCACAACAATCCCACTGGGGATGTGCTTGAGCACCACACAGTTGCTGGTTTTGTTGGTGGCCTGTCCTCCGGGTCCAGATCCCCTCACAAACTGCTCTTCAAGCTCGTCCTCATTCAGGACAGGAAGGTCCATCAGGTCCTTTTTACCAGCTGCCAAAACACACGTCAGCCCAGGCGGGAGCGGTCTCAGCAGTGGAGAGATACTTGGAGAACCTCTCCATATGACCCGGCTGGACACACTGTACACACAGCTGATGAACGACATCCCTTCAAAGAGGCAAAATACGAAGCGGAATTTGGTGGCGCGGTGCACAAACATGCAAAGTGAGCATTACATTACGTTGTATTTCACCAAGCAGAGAAATATCCGTTCCTTTACCTAAAACGTCTACTTTTGCGAGTATTACGCCTACAGCGAATTACTTTCCCGTCAGTTTCACGGTCATGGTGTGCACGTCTATGATGTTTATAGTCTTCTTCTACACTTCCGTCACCAGTCAACCAATCAGCAGTCGCTGTGTTCTTCTTCGTTGCCAGAATGGCAGGTCGGTGTTGACCTTCTGCCGCCATCGTGTGTCGGTTCGCCGATCAAAACTCCTGCAAGGTGTGAAACAGCAAAAATGCTTCATGCACACAATGGCAAAGTCATCCCTGTTCAACTTTCTGGCAAATAGGTGCCTGATTCCTTTGAAGGATAATTAACAAACTATAATCAGGTGTTTAAAAAACTTGGGCTTTCCACCCTTGTGCAGTATGTTTTACCTGGATATTCACATTCATCAAGTCATTTGGTCTCATGTAAATAGATGATGATGATGGGTGAAACATATCGGCAATGTGGGAAATGATATGCTTGTAAATGGGTAGCTCAAAGGTGCCTCAATTCCAAGGTGTGTTACAGTATTACTTGTCTGTGATGTGCAGTGTTCAAAGCCTACAGTCAACTGTAATCTCTGGTTACTATATGGTGCTCTGTAGTCTGGATACTGCACTTGTATTTACAGTAAAGTATATGAGGGTGATACTGTGTATGTAAAAATATTATAGACCGTATAAATGTACCCACATGTCAGGCTATAATATGTTATATGTAAATATCTAGCCTCTGCGCACACACACTAGTTGCATCCGAGATGTGGCATAGGAGGTTATTTTGCCCATTTAGTGATAGCAGTATATGTAATATGGATGATGGCTCTTGATTTCAGTTTTCCCATTTCATAGTAAAAACACAGTTCTTACTAATAACATTAAAAATGGCTCAGTTGTTTTTAACTATCCCACTAACCCATGACAATGTGTGTCAATACCAGGACCCTGAAACCAAAGCAGGTAAATGGAGTTGAGCCGTCATTAATTGTATTATTTACACCAGCGCTTTTCCTACTGTGTCATGCCAAAATGTCTGCTGTGAAAAAGGCCTAATGACTATAGTAAATGGAGTGAAACATAATTTTATGGACTTTCCGGCCACAGTGGTGGTTTGAAGAGTTTCTTGGGACGTTTTGATTCTACCATGCAAATTGGACGCTGTTGGAATCATACCAATTTATGGAATCAATTGTAACCATTGTAAACCCAAGCTGACTGCAGCTGCCATTATCCCTGAAGGAGAAAACTGTGCAGCCAATTTTCAAGTCTACTGGGAGAAAGCGTTTCATAATTAAAACAGACGTTTTAGATGGAGTAATAATATGAGCCCTCCTTTTAACACTAACAAGTGTATCGGCAAGAGCATGATGGATAACGGATTAATAATTACCATTCACCTGACAGTGGAGTAGGTTAGCTGTTTTTTTATTTATTTATTTGTCATTCATCCCACACATTACATAACATGCTATTATAAATATACACCTAATATACATACGTTTTCTTTGTTTTACACTGCACAAGACATTGCCATTGACACAAAACAATAGCCTACATTTTAGCTTTATCATTTCCATTATTTTCATCCATCACTGCGAGCAGGAGAACTGTCTGTTGTAGTTTATGAACGATTTCTAAAAAGGTCCAATAAATTAATAATGATGCCCATTTAATGCTATAAATACAGTTATTACAAACTACTTTCAAACTATTTTTCATTTGGAGAGAAAAAATGGGCTGTGATGTAATGCCTCCTGCTCTCTCCCTTGCCAGTGACTATAATGAGTAAAACAGGAAACTATGTAGGTCACAAGGAAAAGACAATCTCTCTGATGACCTGTGATGACATCTCTCTGATATTGAGAGTGGGGGATGTGCGTTTCTAATTACTTGAACTTTATCTTTAGTGCTCACATTAAAATTGACCCTCATTTCGGAACAATATAACCTTGACTATGTCATTCTGATATGGATCTTGCAAAAACTTTCTGACCTTTCCTGCTGTATTTGGTAAGAAATCTGTTTTATATATAATTTGGTCAGTGGAGGTGAGCAAATGGAGGAAGTAACGTTACCTAAAAAAACGTAGAAAGCCAAACCGGCCGCAGGTAGTTAGGGTTAGTGTTAGGTTAGTAGATAAGTCAATAGCTAAAGTTTGAGGTAACTGGTACTACTGCACATTGTACACTGTTCTTTATGCACTTTCTATTTAGCTAGCTAACCAGTACGGAAGAGGATTAGGGACACGTGTGAATTTTTTTTTTGAGTTTAGAATTTTTTTTTTATGGTAGAATTCTGACTTTATTGTATTATTA
>JAVQJL010102322.1:0-10326 GCA_036024295.1 Nannoperca obscura
CACACACACACACACACACACACACACACACACACACACACACACACACACACACACACACACACACACACACACACACACACACACACACACACACACACACACACAGAGAGAGAGAGAGAGAGAAACACAAGGCATTTCCATGATCAAGTGGTCATGAAGGGGTTTGAGGAGTCGACCTGAACGACTTTTCTGCATTGACCTCAAATAAATGCTTTTTTAAAAGGGATCCGTGACATTTTAGATTTCAGCTCGTTATTTGGCTCCATTCGACGTCAAGTATCAAGTTATATGGGAAACAGCTTGTTAACACTGAACGCAGACCTCACCACAACAGCAGGCACTCCAAAAGGTAAGCTACTGTAGGTGTGTTAGCTGGCGGCTAATGGTACCATTAGTTTCAACGGGAACTTGGACGTAGGTGGAAAAACAGAGCAGCCTTCTCTCCACAGTAAGAAAAGAACTGCGGAGCTCAAACTAAACTAAAATTCAAAATGCCAAAGTGTCGCTTTTGTCGAAAGTTGACTTTTAATTTGACTCTTAAAATTTAAAACAAAGCATTTCGCCATGACTTCTTTAAAAAACCATCTGATCTGTTTTTATGATGAATAAAACACTTTTCAAGACCTTTTCTTTTCTTTAAATACAATCATTGGTTCAATTCTTTTTTTTTTCATTCACATACATGTTTAGGGAAGAAAACACATTCTTTAAACACAGACAAACACAGGATACGGCACATCGTGTACACAAATGACAGTCTGACTCGTTCTTGATGCATGCACACTTGTACACACATTATCTCTTTCTCTCACACACACACACACACACACACACACACACACACACACACACACACACACACAGCCATAACCTTACCCATGTATCTACTTCAAAACAGGCCTTGACTTTCAGAAATACATCCGGACCGAGTGAAGGAGCACTGGAGTCAGTTCTTTCAGTATCTGCACTTACATGCCGCTCGAGCACATAGTTTGATATCACAGCGAGACCACAGGAAACCATAAAGAGACATATAGATGGTCCAGTATAATTCCTGGAGTGTTCAGGACCTGGAAACGTTCAGGAGGCCTTGTTTCTTTAAATACTGTGTTGTGTGGTGTGTGCGTGTGTTGTTAAACGTGTGCACGTGTGTCAGTGTGTCTAGGCCACAGTCTCGTCTCCGAAGTAGGAGAATCCTTTAAACTCATCTTGGTTGATCTGCTTGAGGATGCTGTTGTCCACCGGCGTCAGGACGGGGTCTTCACGCGTAAAGTCCTGGTCGAAGTTATTCACATCCCTTTTGGTTTTCTGGAAGACAAAGAACAAGGAGAGAAGGTCTGAGAGCAAAGCCTCCGAGGTCATCTGTTGTGGATGGATTTCAGCCTTTGATCAACAAGATTCAGTGTTTAAAAAAAAGTTAAATTCAAGCGCTTTTCAAGGTTCCTAAACCAAACAAGACTCTCAAAGCCTTCATCATTACATCTAAATTGTTACTATTAATTCCAGGAGACAACAAACAAATACGACAATGGGATCATTTCATTTTAAATGCCTCTTCCCCTGCAAACAGGATCAGTATTACACAGTTGGTCATCTGCTGAGTGTGTGTGTGTGTGTGTGTGTGTGTGTGTGTGAACTCACGATGCGTGGTTTGAATGGCGGTCTGATCTTCTTCTGCTCCAGCAGCGTCCAGTCGATCTCTCTGAAGAAGGGATGCAGCTTAATGGCCTCCTCCAGACCCTGAGCCACCACACAGCCCAGACGCTTGTTAGGACTCTTAGTCATGAACTGACGACAGTCAGAAAAACAGGAACGAGACGGAGAGACAGAGAGAAAGAGAAGAGGAGAGAGCGAGAGAAATAAGTGATTTGATTTTCTTGATTGAAAGATATCTCCTTTTCTAATAATACAAATAATATTCACTTAATAGTGACATAAAGACAACTCATTCACTGTGGAAGAGAACACTTCACACAAGCACCAAAACGCCTAAAAGAGATCCTACGACGAGCTGTTCAGAAGGAACCTTTGTGGCATCAAAGTACAAGAACAATTTCCAGTTTTCACTTGTTGTAATGTTTATTTTCTGACGTGCAGACACTCCTGTTTTCTCTCCCGTATCTCAAGGCCGACTCCCGTTTAGTTGTTGTTGCATGGCCCTCAAACGTTATCATGAATAATTGTCCGCAAGTTTTGATCCTTAAGTTTTGTATGTTTATCTGACGTCATCTGTCACCGCAACCTGCTTCAAGTGCGTTAGCGGTTGTCAAAATGTCAGGCCAAGATGACGTTTCACCCAAAAAACTTGAAATAGAGATTCTGGGTCTCTCATAAACATCAAATGAACATTATATAACTGAACTGTATAAAAACAATGGCGCCTCTATAAAACGCCTCCTTACATTTTCTTCAGGATTTTCTTAAATACTTGAAAACTGGACGAGTGCTGAACAGGCCGAGTTGAGAGAGTTCACCATGTGACCTCAAGCCCTTCAGCTCTGTCCAATCAGAGCCCAGAGAGCTGGTCATGTGACCGGTCAGAGTCCAAGACATTGTTCAACATATACACACACGTTCCCACAAGGCCTTGCAGTCAAACGAAGTAAACGCAGGGCTTGTGATGGAAAAACTGGACGGACAAATAAACGGACACACAAGTGGCATTTTACATAAACACACACAGAGGGACAGAGACATGAAAGCAAACAGAGAGGGAACTGTCTCGTGTTCTTCCGGTGGAGGATCAAGAAACACGGATGAGAAGAAATGTGCATCTTCACTCGCATGTGACAGCGAGACAGAGAGCTAACAGAGAGGATGGAGACAAAGAGACAAAAGCACAGAAACACAAGGACTGATACATAAATAGAAAGACATCAACTGGTTAGAGTCCTGCGTGGATCCCTATCTTGGATCTGTAAAAGTCCATTAGTCCATTAGGGCTGGATATCATTGAATTCTTCATAACAGGTGAGTTTTAATGCTTTAGATTGAGAAAACAAAGGACAAAAGCAACACAGCTGAGACTACAGATCTGCAGTCCAGGGGAAATGATGCTCGGAAAGATTGTGCTAAAGGGAGGTTTACATGTTGCAGTGTGTAGTAGATATCTAATACTGGGGATATCTAATAAGCACGAGTAACAGTAGAGGAACCAGCTCGAAAGATCATATTTTAATTGTTGTTTTTTGAAGATCAGACTTCTTTGCAATAATTAAAGGTAGAATGAGAACTAGTAGCAGCGAGACGTGTTCAAAAATGTTGTTAAAAATATTGTTACCAAGACATTTTTGTAGGTATTATAGATTTTGATCTGACTAAAAGTTTGTAACCAGTTCCTAAATAAATAAAAAAACATGACATTTCAAGTAAACACTCTTTTTTTGTTGTTTGCAGAGACGAACAGCATATCGTCACAAATCCTCCCGCTAACTGACCGCTTTAAGAATGGACACGGCCTCCTTGCTGAGCCAGACGGGGTAGAGGACGTCGTCATGGAGGATGGACTCAAACAGGTCATCTTCGTTATCGGCTTCAAACGGTGGCTGGCCCGCCATCATCTCGTACATCAGCACCCCCAGAGCCCACCAGTCCACTGACGGGCCATAATCCAGCTCCTGAAGGATCTAATCACACGTTAAAAAGATATTAGAGACTTACAAACAGGTAGTCAGAGTCAAAAAACACACCCAAAATTGATTCAACAGGGACAGAGCACATTAATAAACATTGCTTTAATGAGCCAGAGTTAGCCTAAAGGCCCGAGCATATGTCAGATTATTAGAATTAAATTTGATTTGAGCAAGTTTATGTAATTTGGGGGCTAAGTTTATGTATTGTAAGTCTTGTTAAGTATTGTCCTGTGAATTAAAAGGCTGAAATGTTTTTCTTTCAACTCCATCTCGAACACTGAAAAATGGAGTTTCATCAGGATCTTTTCAAATAAAACACGTGTCCTGTTTAGATGTAGGTTCGTGGCTGTGTGTCGGAGGTCACCTCGGGTGCGATGTAATCTGGCGTCCCACAGAAGGTGGTGGTGGTGACTCCACTGAGGATTCCCTCCTTGCACATCCCAAAGTCTGCCAGCTTACAGTGACCCTCCGCATCCAACAGTATGTTGTCCAGCTTCAAGTCTCTGCAGAGCGGGAGGGTGGCACAGGTGAAAGGAGGGGTTAGCAAGTAAAACACTGTGTCCCAGTAAGGATTAGTGAGAACTTAGAAACTGAAAACAAGGAAAACAAGCACAAGCTTTTTGAGCGTTGCAATTTAAAAGTGTCAGTTAATTTAAAGACATCTCTTCTTATAAAAGAAGGTTTTCACAGCCTTCTGCAGTGAATCTGTCTCTGAGGAGGGGGAGCAATATACAGGAGGAGGATGGGAAGGGGAACAGGCTGGGGAAATGACAGAAAATTGAGGGTTGAATGGGAGAATAAGATGGAGGAAGGAGAGAGAGAGAGATAAAAGCAGTAGTGTTGAGAGATGACAGGGTTGGTCATGAATGCAGCCGCTCTGGGCTTGATGGTTGATTGCTACAAAAATGTCAACATCTCCTCGATGTTGCCAATGCAACCATTCAGCCTGAGGTGTTTTCAAAAAAAACAGCCGCCCCGACAAGCCGGGGAGGGGATGGAGCGTGTGTGTGCGTGTGTTCACGAGGTCAAGGGCTTATGCAACTGTTCTGTTTTTGCAAGCCCCAAAATTAAAAAGGCACCAATCCTGTTTAGCAGCTGCATGTTATTGAAAATGGGAAACTCAAACCTTGACCTTGAGCTTCAACTTAAACTCAAACTTTCCATAATTGATTCCTATGTCAAAATGTTGCCTGTTAATTTTGTTTTCTTAATAATAGAAACATAGTAATCTGTATTTATTAACCAGCTACAAAGCAGTAAATGGAATTGAGTCTTTGGTCTTTAATTGAGTCATTCAGACAGTTTCAGAAACCAAATAGTGTACTTTTAAATCTACTTTTAAACATTTTTACATTTAAAGTATGTTGACTATTTAGTTTAACATGTTTGCTATAGGTATCTGGAGTTTGTGCATAGCTAAATCATGAATGATGTGCCATGATATGTGCCTCAAGGTAAAATAACAAGACGTGTCAGATGCAGTGGAGAAGAAGCTGAGTGAAGGTTTTAGTAAATGGTTGAAGTTTGGGTCAGAATTGGTGAGAAACTGAACATTATCCTGAGTTTAGTGGTTTTGTGTTCACTATAAAAGGCTGCACTTGACGCCAGTGTTCATTAGAGGAATGTGAAACCGTATCGTGTGTGTGTGTGTGTGTGTGTGTGTGCGTGTGTATATATATATAAAATAACGTATATATGTATAAAAGTTGACATGTCAGCTTCGAGTCACTGATTTAAGTTTACTGCATATTTTCTTTCATGAAATCGTCTGTTTGCTGAAGTTTTATTTATTTGAACTCTGCATTAAATCCAAAACTTTCATCACTCCCAAAAACAAGCAGGGTGTTGTGCTGGGAGGCAGCTGGGGACGGTGCCTTGCTAAAAGGCACACTGAGGGCCTCGTGTTGAGGCAGGAAAGAGCAGCACTTGTTCGGTTTTTCCCCAGATGAGAAATGTAGCTGGCGACCCCCTGGCTGCCTGTTTGCATATCTCTCCTCCGGGCGACTCCCGGCACATTAAGTCTGAATTGCTCACCTGCAGCAGGGCAGAAAAACAGCCTATGGATTTAATTCATTTGTAACTGAATTGAAATGGCTGCTGACGTTAATCTTCATATTACACCTCACCTCGCTGCAGGAAAACTCAATATTAAGTGGCTGCAGGTGTTCAGAAGCACTAATGGAATTATATTTATTTATGTGAAGATGTTTGTAGAATGAGAAGCTAATGATACGTTGCATTGCAGGAAATGGTTAAAATTGAGACCATCTTTCAGGTTTTGTTACATCCTTTGCTGATTTTACAGAATAACTGAACCAGTTTCCTTCATGCTTTGGTTTCCTGCATAAACCTGTATTATTGAATGTTAGTCTTGTTATTTATATGCGTGTTGTTACAGAGTTATGAATGTTAATGAATAAATGAAACATTGTGCTCTGTGTTCTGTGGTTTATTAAGACTAACGACCAGTTAGGCCTACAAATATATTGGTTTTTCATTTCCAGGTGCAATTTTCTTTGTATCTAAAAAAAAAAAAAAATCCTGTTTCCTCCTTTCATGGTTTGACTTGTTGTTAGTCTGAAAAATATTGTTGTCAGTCTTTAAAAACATATAAATCAAAACCATAATGAAGAATGAACCTGCTGAGTGTAACTTACTGTTCAGCACAGTACGTTTTATCATTTCAGAAAGACCAAAATGAAAGAAATATTCAATTTATATATTGAAAGCACGTGTGTGCCTCGTCTCTGGGCTCCTTTTGGGAATAAAAGTGGGGAGAGTAGATGGTAAGAGGTTAGAAAAGTGGTCTGTTGACTCAACCACATACACGACCAATCAAATACCAACATGAATGTCAGGGTTTCATACAGACTGTTCATTTGGGATTGACAGGGAGAAATAAATAAAACGTGGTCAATTTCCTCCATTATCGATCAAACTGGAGTAGTTTGACTTGGCAGAGGCTCCAGAGATGCTGGCTACATGCTGCAGCTGATTTCATCCAGTGTCACACTGTGGGACATCACCTCTGTGGGCCTTTTTACTTTTAGAAAAGACTTAATATTGTTCAAGAAATCCTGTCAATAACCAGGAGCTGCTGTCAGCACACACACACACACACACACAGCAATCAGGCTTAATTGAAAGCATTTCCTGTTTCATTTTAATCTTGAGTGATTTTTCCATTACATCCTCAGCGGCAACCCCTGCGCCCTGTGACAGCTAACCTCTCTTACCCCGCTTCATCCCTCCATCCTCTCTTCTGTGTGACTACATGTTTCAAACACACACACACACACACACATATATTTATCTGTGTGGAATCACATCATGAGCAACAGATCACTGTGGGAGAATAAACATATTGATAATTGATACAATCTAAATTAAAAAAGGACTGAACCTTCTTTAGTTTATGTATTTCAGGTGTCTAATAATAATAAAAAAACATCTTTATTTAAACGAGCGCTAACGCTGTCGCACGTTTTTACAGCCTGGGTTTTATTTGAATAGTTTTTGTCATTATTTCTGATAACAACACTTTAATGTGGAGATGTAATGGCAGCAACACGTGGAGTCAGAATCACACAGGCTGCAGACAAACACCTGGAATAAGACCAAGAATCTGCTACCAGCATAATTAAAACATGGCTTTGTAGTAAATCAAAATAATACAGACTTCATTATACTTAGTTTCTATATTCTTGGTATCTCTGAAAGACAGGCTTGTACAGGGGTAGTGGAGCTTTTCAAGAGTCAAATTCAAGCCCTTTTCAAGCACTTTCAATGTACCTAAATCAAAAACATCCAGACTGTCGAATCTTTTTTAATGTTAATCAAGTGTTTTCCAAACTTTCCAGACCTTGCATGACCTCTGCTTGTAGACTTGTGCATATGTGTGTGTTCAGACATGATTCTCCCCTCCGACCAGTCTGAACCTGCTCTGTCAACACTATCACACACACACTGCAGTGAAAAGAGGAGGGAAAGAGAAGGACGTTGTGTTACCGTCTAAAAAATGTCACGTGATGTCGTGATGGGAGCGCCGACGAGAGGCTGACGGGAGAAAAGACAAGAACCAGAGGAGTGATGGAGGAGGGAGGGCTGGTAGGAGAGGGAGGCGGGGTGGAGGCAGGAGGCAGGAGGGAGGAAGAGGTGGGTGGGAGGGGGAGAGAAAGAGAGTCAGGACATAATGTTCCCAAAACACTTGTTGTTCGTCTTCCTCTGGTCAACAAAGTGGGTCACGGACGAGAGAGCAAGAGAGAGAGAGAGAGAGAGAGCGAGGATCAGGTATCTCAGTCAACTCAGCCATCATGAATTAACACGCAGTGTGTGTGTGTGTGTGTGTGTGTGTGTGTGTGTGTGTGTGTGTGTGTGTGTGTGTGTGTAATGTTCACTATGAAAACAGCACGAGGAGAAAACAATGCTGACAGACGGAACCATTAATCTTAACGTTTGAGAGCTGGAGTGAATTCTTTGTGGAGGCGCAGCCCGAAGGTTTCAAAGGTCACAAGAAGTAAAACTAAAATACTGCAGTTTGATGCATTTCGGTATTTACACAAAGTGAAAATGAATATTTAGAATGAAAGACAATGAGGCTTTCCTCCCAGATAACGTCATGTTCAGATCATGTGTCTTTCACACGGTGTTGTTTCCTGTAAGGCTGGCGTGTACACTGTGAACTGTGAACTCCTGCTACATAAAGGACATTTCATAGAGAAGTTAGTTAGAAGCCATTAAAAATTAGGACATTAAAGTGACCCCAACTCTGTGTAAACATGTGTTGATATATGACATTAATATATAAAGGTCACTTACATATAAAAAGCCCACTATGTTCTGAATTATTATTTCACCAACATTTTTAATTATATTAAATAAGTAACTGCTAAATATAAAGTGTTCGGTCTTAATCATCAATCAATTAATGATCTTAATCTTTTAAAAGTCTCTATGGATGTTTTGATTTTTCTTCTATGAAAAGCTGCACCTCTCTCACTACTACTAGTAGTAATATGACCTCTCTCACTACTAGTAGTAACAGCGCCTCTCTTATTAGAAGTCTATAGATGTAGAGGTATAGAGGTATACGTCTACATGGAGTTTGACTCTGGGTGGAGATTTGCTCATGTTGTGTAAAACCATTAAACAAACACACACAACACAACATAGCAACAAGCTTTTGGCTTAAACCTTGATGACTAACCTGGACTAAATTGTAACAAATACACACCATTAAAATGTTATGATTACCCCCCTCCCTCATTAATAAAAGCATTGTGGGAGAAAGTGTGTGGAACAATGAGTGCTGGTCCAGCAGGCACCAGCAGGACTGGACATTTGAGATCATTTAGCCAAAATAACTCAATACCAGGACGGGATGGAACAACTCGACGTTCATGTTCCACATCCTCTGTTTATATCCAATGCAAGTAAGTGTTTAGTGCTTTTATCCTGCCATGCTTCAGTTTCATACAATATAAAATAAAAATAGTTGTATATACCATTATTTAAAAAAAAGAAAATCATATCCAGTCCTCTGTTGGATCTTTGTTTCTGTTCTTTATGTTAAGGATTTATTGTGACATTAAGAAACTGTATGTGGATGAAATCTTAGCACCAGCTGGAACAAATGGGAGTAACCGTTCTCCTGAAGACATGACGCTCAGTCTGACAGTCTGTGTCATCGTCATCAGCTGATGTTGGTCATATTTCATCCTTTCTGAAGGCCAATAAACAAAATAACATACCTGGAATTTTTCTGACCAGAATAATCAAAATCAGACTTTATTAAACCATCTGGGGGACATATATTTGCCAGTTTGCCCCACCAAAGTCCTGCATTATAGATTACATACATATACATACATAAAAATAAGTGATTAAAGGAAGAATATGTGTGGAAGAGGAATTCACCACCAACTGACTTTTATTTTCTGAACAGTATTTATGTTTTTATTTATATCTAGTTCTGGGGATACTGTGTCTGAGTGTCGTACGTCAAGATTTCATGCCTTCATTTTGTACATTCATGACTTTTAAGGGCAGGTTAGGGGTAAACCTAGTTATATACACACAACCGCAACTCAACGCTGTCCTAACATGGCATGAACACACACACACACACACACACACACACACACACACACACAGGTTGCATAACAAGATAATCAGGAAAATCAAACCTCAGATTCATGAAGAGAAAACAGTGGAAAGAAAAACTCAGTTATTTCTGGGAGCAAACAGCCTGAACCTGCACCGAGCCTCCATCCATCACAATGGTGTTATGATTCGAGCGGCGTGTTGCTTTTGTGGGACCAGCTGCGTGTTTGCTATTGGCTTACAATGATATTGTGACTGAGGAGTCCACGCAGACAGATAATAGTACCTGAAGTAGAAGGACTGTGAGGTAATCTCGACCTGCACACAAACACAGAGCACTTCCAGGGTCAACGTGTTCGAGTTTCAGAACTTAAGGAAATAATATTTAGCTGAGAGAAGAACATCCATGAGCACCCAACAGCGAACATCACTAGCTGTTCCTCTGTCGGTCAGCGTCCTCAAGGATTTGACAGCACGACAGCTCCCCGAAAGTGAAGCCAACACATCTGGATCGGGGGGGGGGGGGGGGGGGGGGGGGGGGGGGGGGGGGGGGGGGGGGGGGGGGGGGGGGGGGGGGGGGGGGGGGGGG
>JAVQJL010102327.1:0-21459 GCA_036024295.1 Nannoperca obscura
CCCCCCCCCCCCCCCCCCCCCGGGGGGGAGATTCACTGACCTCTGTCCCCGTGCTTGTCATAGCAGTCGGCTGGGATGTCTCTTTCCTTTGAGGGGGGAGTTTCTCTTCTCTCCACAGATCCATGCACCAGTCCTTTCCGAAAACCCCGTCGATGGCCGGAGCAAGCTGATGCTCTGGAAGAAGAAGCAGATATGAAATTGTGACCTCCTAATAGATGGCAACAATAAGGGAAGTATACACCAAGATCAAATAAAACTTAGAACTGCATCAATGTTGCGTTTTTTTCCTTCAGACTGAATGTGCCTATGTAGATCTGCCCTTACATAAATGAGTTGAGGTTGCTGTACACTGAAGCTAACCAGCCTGCTGTAACACTGACAGGTATCAACAGTTTACTCACCATGCTGACCTGCGAGGTGCCGGCGGCTGACGTTGTTGACGTGTGCCGGGTAGCTCTGCGCCTCCCTCGCAGCTCTCAGCTGGACCTCCAGCGAGTAACACCTCTTCTTCAGCGCCTCGTTCTCCGTCTTGTGGAGGGATATCTCGGCGTGAAGGACGGAGGAGCATTCGTCAGCCAGGTTGCCAATTTCAACCAAAGCCGCCTTCGTCAGCTTGTCCAGGACAGCGGCTAACTGCGAGCGAAAACTTCGGTTTGTGGTGTCACACATCATCTCGACGGGGAGGCTGAATATTTCGAAATGTTGGCAAGATTCCCAGCGTAGCGACGTTTTCTCTTAATTAAAATATGTGGAATAGCTGTGCTGCAAGGGATTGTGGGAAAACGTTACGGGGGCGCACCTTCTTTTTCGTATTATTATTATTGTGGATTTCCGGTAGACTACATGACTTTGCACGTTGCTGCCCCTCACAGGTCGTGAGTAGGTTGCAGTTCGAATTCATGGACTGTTTTCTCAATCTCTGAGCGGTGGGAACTAGCAGGCCCCAAAAAACACAGCCTCCAGCCTGACCGGGCCCATGACTTACTTTCTCTCAGTGTCATCAGAACAGAAGCCCAATCTGATCATATGACTCAACCCACTGTAATGCCCATAGTATAGCTATTAGTTTGATTGTAAACACCAAAACCCTCTCAGACAGACTTTTTTGTATTTTACAGTTTCAGTGTTGGGAATGTAACAAGTTTTTTTAATGATCTGTTTACATTTGGAAATCATGCTCCCAGTTGTTTTTCAGCCACTTTGTTAGTAGCAGTACTATCATGTGTTCTTGCGTTTTCTGAGATACTGAAGTCTATTTCTGGAGTGGGTAAAATCCACAGGGATATAACTGAACAGTAAATTAAGGGGGCAGCCCCTACCTCTCCCAACTCCTGCTTCACCTCTTTACTCATCTGGAAAATGAAACATTTTGTTCCTTTTTGCTCCTCCCCACTCCCATGCATTTTCCAGAAATAGTTTTGCTGGGTGCACCTCTTGATGTCCCCTTAGTTTAATTATGTGCTGAATTGCCTCTTTGATTGCGTTCTCGGTGGAGTTTGCTCTAATCTCTACACATAAAGCAGGAGCTGGGGTTGTATGGAACACCCCCACAACACATTATCATATTCTACATCCAATATCTTGAGAGCTGATTTGGTTGCTATTCCATAACATAAACATAATCTAATCTTGATCTTAGTATTGCTCTTTAAGTCAGGAGCTGTTTTCCACCCTTATTTTATAGCTCTGTACTTCCACTGAGAAATACAGATTTACAGCATTATCTGAACATCTGCCATAAAAGCAAGGACTATGGAATGTTTTTCCATAGTCTGTCTTGTTGTATCTTTAACCAAATGTAGTGAAGAGGGAGCACCGCTGGCCTGGTAATCCTCTCACTTTATCAAGGTATCCGTACACCCAGCTCTCACTTTTTAAATTTCCACAGCCATTACATGATGGCATTGTATAACGTCATGGTTCCCTTCACATTTTCATCTCCCATCTCCTCTACACGCTGCTGATACATGCAAAATGCTGATAGTTGTAACAGAGCCGTGGAGGGCACATTCTCTCACTTCAGAACCTATGTATGCTAGATTTGCTCTTGTTGGCACTGTTTCTTCATTGCATTTTGAACTGTGCAGACTTTTTAAACTTACCAGAGTAAATCTCAGCTCCCTTTAAATTCTTTTTGATGTCACTTTCAGTTATCTCAGGACTAAAGTTTATGACTACTTTAACATCTTGAGTGCATTCAACAGGTCTGTTAAGCAGATGGTGAACTTCTATGGCCTTTGTTCTCATCCATTCTTCTCATTTATCTAATAGCTCTTCAGACATCCCTAAACTTGTATCAACAAGGGTATTTATAGTCATCTTAGTACTATTGTGAATTGTATCTTCAATAATATTACACTTTTTGACACATCCCTGCAATGACAATGACCCTTGTGAATTTACTTACAGTGGGCAGAGCACCAGTGTCTTTTGATTGTTTTATTTTGCAAAACTGTATCAGAAGTGTAAGTATGTACTTTCTGATTGTGTCTACCTTGAGGCTAGGTGGAACCATAACATACAATACACTGTCGGGTGGAACTGTCAGTTGGGCTGAGTGTACTCACAAACATGAATGTTTACTGTCCTCCAGCGGTCACAGGGAGAAACTGCAACATTACATTCAATAAGTTGGTAACACAATTAATATCAGCACAACTGCTATTAATATCAATATGAGAAACACTTGACTTGTATATAGATACATATATCTTGCTTTTGATACATATATTTATATATATATATTTATATACACCAATTTTTTCACCTACTTGTTTGAAATAGTTCTATGTTTATCTCCAGCTTTCAATGTCAAGTTTGGACCGTTTGGAAGACGATTGGTTGAAACTTAAATAAATGATAAAACCTGCTGACACATATTTTCATCACATCTGAACATTTGGATAGTAAAATCAGGTCATACACACTCAAATCTGGAGCAAAGATAACTTTATTATGCACAAAATATTTCAATCAAACAGCAGGATAAATACCATTTGACTGGCTGCTCTAAGTGGTTCCGTTTATGAATGTCCCACTAAATGTTGGTGCATTAGATGCACCCCCATACATGTTCAAACTACCATCCAGGTGTACTGTGAGGTGTTTTTTCAGATTACAGTTCTTTGTAAAACCCTTGCCACATTTAATACAAACAAAAGGTTTTTCTCCGGTGTGTGTGCGCTGATGCATATCGAGAGTGCATTTCTGAATAAAGCCCTTTCCACAAATAGGACAGCGGTATGGCTTCTCCCCAGTGTGTGTGCGCTGGTGCGTATACAGGTGCCCTTTCTGTGCATATCTCTTCCCACACAGTGTGCACCTGAATGGTTTCTCTCCTGTGTGACTTCTCTGGTGTATTTCAAGCTGGCTAAAGCATCTGAAGCTCTTGCCGCACTGCAAGCAGCCAAACCTCTTAGCGGCCGAGTTCCTCAAGTTGTGAAGCTTCATATTCCTGAGCACACTTAAGCTTTGTGCAGTGACATTTTGGGCCAAGCTTTTCCCAGCCTCTAGGTTTGTGTGTGCAGGTGTAAGCTGTGGATTCCACTGTGTTTCCCTCCTCCCTGGTCCACTGAGAGATGACTGGGTGCTTAGGGTCACAAAGTTTTCAGTGAACAGAGGCTGTAGACGGCCTGCAACTGGTTTGGGACGCTGCATTACTTCTGGACTCCTCTGGGTGTCTCTGACCGCTTCCCTTCCTGTTGACAGCATATGATTCATTTTACATACATTTGAAACATTGCTCTGCAACTAAACTTTAATTTAATACTCACTGTTTTCACTTGTCCTATCTAGTTCATTGTTTCCAGTGTCAAACTCTGCCGGCTCTTCCTTTACCACTATCAGTTCAGGCTGCTCTTTCTGTGGACTTGGGAGCTAATGAGAAAACAGTATATGAATTACACTTGTTACAAATAAAGCACACAGAACCATATAGTGGTATTATTTGTTCACTGCGGAACTCACTTCAGCTGCGGCATGAGCTTCACCTTGATGCAAACTGCTCCTTTCAGTGGAGGAAGTTATGCATTCCCATGGGCTCTCACTAGGATGCAATAAGCTTTGATTAAATACACCAGGCAGGGTGTATCAGACAGCAAAGGTCATGGTGGATATGGAGACTATTTATAGCGCCAGCACAACGTAGACTCACTATCTACCCACAGGCTACACACTTGAATCCACAAGCCTACCTTTTTATGGCAGGTCTTGTCCTGTCGGGCTCCAATGTTCCGTCCTCTGAACCGTCCCTCCACACTGAGCATGCTGCCGCTGCTGCTGCGTCCTGTCGGCCCCCTTGTGCAATAAAAAGCAGCTTCTCCATCAGCTGCAGTTTCTCTGTGAGCGAGGCGATTTCGTTCCGCCCTCGAGTTATCTCTATTTTCAGCATCTTCGACTCGATCTCGACGAGTTTGCTTATTTCCATCACAGCTGTTTTGGATAACGCGTCCATGATGGAGACGAGCTGTGTCTGGAAAGAGAAGACTGTCGACATGGTTGTAATGTTTCTGGATGCACGCGGGCGAGTTGTTGCAGTCGAGAGATCTTAATGTTCACTGTAAAATGTAGTTACAATGTAATACACGAGAAGAGCGGTGTCTGCATGCTCACATGATACGCGAGTGTCTCTTCAAAACTCAGGTGGTTGAATTGGATACAGTGTTGCCATCTAACGGCATGGAGGAAGTATTACATCTACACTCAAAACAACAATTCTGATCTGTAATATTGACAACACGTCGTCTAATACCTTTAGAATCAATCAATGTTGAGTGGAATTTTCTTAAGTGTTTTGGTAATTGCTTGTTTTTTACTTGTTTGTCCATACGCTGACTTTATATGTCGTCGTATGTCATCAGTACTTTGTCGGGAACGCCACTGACCAGAATGCAGTGCGGTCTAAACACAGAATGTGATTGGCTGGTGAGAACTCGCTTCAGGAAGTGCGTCGAATTACATTTGCCGACGGAAAATCCTCCTCATGACAACCACCTCCTGCGAGTCTCAGTGGGTAAAGCAACTTCTTTTTTCGGAAAGCTGGAGGGTTAGAGCTCAAACACCAAGTTTGTTAAAGATGTCAAGAAACGAGCATCGCTATATTTCCGATACTGGCTAATGCAGTATCACGATGACTTGCAAAACGGTGTTGTAATGAACTTCCTTATATATTGCTCAATATATTGTTTGTTTTTTTCTTTCTTCTTTTCTTCGCAGTAACTCATTTGTTCACACAGCTCTCTCATGGTTGACAGACGAGTTGTGGCCTTCCCCTCCTCCGCGGAGCTTGCTCCGGTGCTGGCTAATCTGGTGACATCTCGGGCAGAGAAGGCCATTATCTCCCGTGGCAGGTTCACCCTGGGGCTCTCTGGAGGGAGCCTTGTGTCCATGCTCAGCAAAGAGCTGCTCGCCCTGCCACACCTGGACTGCAGCAAGTGGGTGGTTGGTTTCTGTGATGAGCGATTGGTTTCATTTGATGATCCCGAGAGCACCTATGGGCTGTACAAGGTATCTGTGAGTTTCGAGATTACATTAATTTATGGTATTCCATTACATTGGGGTCAAATGAAACCCTTTTGTTTCTCTTCCAGAGTCAGTTGTTTTCCAAGGTCAACATCCCTGACAGCGGGATCTTAACCATCAACTCCTCTCTGCCAGTGAACGAGTGTGCTGAGGACTATACCTGCAAACTTAAGGAGGTGCAACTCCTGCTGTACTGTGATCACTTGTGATGTCGCACAAGCTTGTTCTTTTAGATTTAGCTTTTTTGCAGAATATTTACAGGAGTGTTTGGTTCATTTCAAACACACAGGCCTTCCCAGGCGACGACTTACCTGTGTTTGACCTGTTACTGCTGGGCATGGGGCCTGATGGACACACCTGCTCCCTCTTTCCAGGCCACCCTCTCCTGGAGGTGAGGGAACACTGTGTATAAAAGAGGAAGAAGAGAGTGCAGAAAGGATTTAGTTTTTACCTATATGTGTGTTGAATTCTTATGAAAGAGAATGAGTGCAGAAAGATGCCCCTACTCTGATCATCTCAGACTTAAGAGGATTCAGTTGATTTAAACAATTAGGGATTATAAGATTATAGCTTTGTTTGAATTGCATGGTTGTTGTTTTTTTCATTTAAAATCTTACATTTTCTTACATTTCTGATATTTTGTTTAATGAATTCACGATGATCCTATGATGTTGAACCGTGTTGGACAATGTTACTCTATCTTAGGAATGTCTAGATATTTGCCACCAGTCATAAAATTGCAAGGTTCTGAGCCTTCTGCATATGTTTCTATAAAAATTACCTCAAAGTATTAGAAATATGGTTTGGAGGCATGTTGGGGTTTACCCTTTCATGTAGTTCATGATTTGCTAGTCTAAAAGATCAATGTGTCCAAACCATGACTATATATGGATCATTAAAAGTTTTCATTTAAGCACAACTTGGACTTTGTGAAGACCACAGTCATCCCTTGGCTGGCTCATGCTACATCAGGCTTTTGAAAGTTACTGTATACTCTTCTCACATTGGCACTTTTTGGTGACTGTATTCATTACACATGATAGATGACTGGTTTTGGTTGAAATCCATATTTAGGAAACCAAGAAGATTGTGGCCCCCATCAGCGACTCTCCCAAACCACCACCTCAGCGTGTAACTATGACTTTTCCAGTGGTGAACGCTGCACGCTGTGTGGCTTTTGTATCAACAGGAGGAAGCAAAGCACCCGTTTTGAAGGTAACATTTAGAGAGAGACTTTTATTGAACATACACATTTCAAATTCAGAATCTTGAAACCCTGCTATTTCCATGACAGTAAATCAGCTTAGACTAGGCCCAGACACAAGACCCATTTAATGAGACCGAGCTAAAATAGAACGATGCAGAAAAAATGTTAGTGGACCAGGCTCTGCAAGTTCAATTACAGGATTCAATAGTCAAAGTTGACTGATGGACCAGTAGACTAAAACAAAAACAAAAGATAAAGAAGCAAAGGAAAAACAGATTAATATAAATATGAACGCATTTATGCTTCTATTCAATCACAGCAATAAAATAATGATTGGAAGGATCAGCACTTTTATGGCCCACAGGCCCAGAAGAAACGTGGATCTGAGTTATGTAACGTTGTATTGTAACAGGCATTTTTCTGCATTTTCTTGCAGGAAGTGCTGGAGGGTAGAGACGGTCCAGCTTTCCCAGCAGCCCGTGTTGTCCCGACTAACGGCGAGCTGTTCTGGCTTGTTGATGACCCCGCAGCTGCCTCTTTAACTATCCAGGTAGAGCGGCTAGGCTCAGGGGCCAAACTGTAGAGCTTTTCATCCAAATGAAGGCAGGCAAAGTCGACACTGGTGTGAAAGAAACTGGAAAATAGTGCTGCACATTCCTACTTTTAGATGATGCTGTTGGTTTCTGTAAGCGAGATTATGAGATAGGCTATGCGGATAAACAAAAAACTCTGAGGACACCTTTGTAATTGCTTAAGAGGTTGGTTAGTGTGTGTGCGCTTGTCAGTCAGAGGTCTAGGTTTATTAAAGAGAGGATTAAATAAACTAGTCTCTTGGCTGTAAAGTTAAGGAATTAGATTCATAAAATATACAAGTACTTTTCAATACTGTAAAATGTATGTTCTCGCTGCTCCTCAGCTCTGAGTTGCCATCACACCCTTTGTAAAATATAAAATCCAGTCATTGACACTTAAAACCAACATTCCTTTGGTACTTATTATCATTACAAATAAAAGAAATAAAAATGTTAAACATTTGACTTTGGTGTTTTCTGTGCATTCGTGGTTACCAGTCCATCCCCTTTAAGATCACAGCACGCCCCACCCCTTTAAATCTCAACTTCGCAGTGTTGTCACATCAGGAGCTGCTGCTGCTGCTGCACAGATTCTCATGGCCGCGCAAAGTAAAGAGACAACTCGTAAATAGCAGTGTCTCATCCACCACCACCCACTCAGATTTATTCAGTTATATTCCTTAATCACTGCGATGCACGGGCTCGCCTGCCTCCCCGCCGTCCCGCTCCTCTTACTCCTGTCCTGCTGCAGTCCTGCCCGGGGATATTTCGCGGAGGAGCGCTGGAGCCCCGAGTCTCCGCTCCTCGCGCCCCGGGTCCTGGTCGCCCTCATTTGCAGAAACTCCGAGCACTCTTTGCCGTATTTCCTCGGTACTATTGAGCGCCTCAACTATCCCAAGGACCGCATGGCTCTGTGGTAAGTTGTTCCTCGGAAAGGTTAATTTTCTCGCTGGCTAGTAAGCAAGAGAAGTTAGTTAACATCCATGTTTCTAGCTAAAGTCTAAAGTTTTTAAGGTTTCTTCTTAAAAATAACTTTTTGCGTAAAGTCGTTACTGGTTGCACGGATGAGGTTTGGGGAAGAGTGAAAAGGGGGTGGGACGCAATGACGGGGTAAAGATAACCATGTTGCAAAGTTGGGTTACCGGGTGGGGAACAGTGGTAGAAGTGTCCCACACATCTTAACAAGCAGGGGAACAACGGAGAACCAACGCCGAGTACAGACCGCAAATCAGCACTTTCAAGTAACCTCACGTAGTCGCTGTTAGTTGGAGAGAGGTCGGCGCATCTGGCCGCTGTCCTCATCGAAGTGATCATGCATTGATATGCATACGTGGAGGGGAGGGGACGGGACTCATTTGGCCACGAGGGGAGCTGATTTACCATACAAATCCTAACAAAGAGACAGTGTGCGCTACCCATTAATACACACGCACTCACCCTTAGGACACCTCCAGAAATCATTGTCCCCAACCATAAAAACTCCTGACTACATGTGAAGCCTCTATGTCATGTCATTCTACTGAAGTGATTGAGTCTTTAATCCCAGAAAACCACATCTGTGATCATTTTGTTGGCATCATGTGAAACATTGATTTGTAAAGCATGTAGTCAAGAAAGATAACATAGTCTTTTTCCTACCACTAACCTATAGCAAAACAAAGTGACCCTCTTAAAGACCTTTTGTGTTGTGTTTGACTGTTGAGGAAAACATGACATGGGACAGTGTACCTATTTAGATTTGTCCAGGGACAGAGCAACCTTGAATAACCCAGTTGTGTGAAGTATTATGGCTCACTAAACACGTGCTTCTGTAGGCCATTTTCCACACTTAACACAGTTGCACCCTGTCTGTCATTTGTGACAAACTTTATTTGCAGTGATCTTGTGGGAAGTGCAAATGGATGTTATAGACCATTAAAACATCGGTCTGCCGTGCTCAGGCAAACGTGTAGGGGACTGAAAGGGAGGTGTTTCTCGTATAATAACTTAACATGCTCCAACGGCCCCTCGTGTTTATACCCTCAAAGCTCTGAGCCGTTTGCATGACTGCCTGCGGGGCTCAGAGGTATGCTCATCACTCACTCAACATGTTTCACCTTATTTAGGGGCTTTATATGAGTGAAACTGTTTGATTTGTCCTTTTTTGTTTGGTGGGCAAAAAGCTCTTCTGTAAATATGTTTGAGGTAAGTACATCTTTGTTTAGATGTGTTCTGCAAGCACATTAAGCTACATTTGGGAAATGCAAACAGCTTTGAGATACTGTAAACACCACATGCTGTATGTTTTATGCTGAAGCTTTTTGCAGCTGCGTGTAAGCATGCCAACACCTCCGAATCACAAGTGGCCTAACTGTTATTTAAATCTTTGGTGTCTGCAATTAGCTCAGCATTTTTTTTCCACTACTAGAGCAATGATAGACTAGTTGTTAGTGAAACAGCACTTGTAGATGTATGTCTAGTGCCAGAGTAGTACATCATTCAAACTATGCTTTTAACAAATATTTATTTGAGCTCAACATGAGGCGGAAGAGTCAGTTTGAGAATTTGGAAAAATGGACAGCAGGGGTGAGGGCTGCGGACCTCTCACAGTTCCATGTGAAATCTGTCAGGAGAACCCAGCTTGGCTGCCGTCCTTCTGAGCGAAACACAAACTCGACTGACTATAGTGCCGCAAAGACTGTTGACCTTCAATATACTGCATAGCTAAAGAAAGGAAGGCTGTGGATGTTGTGTAGTGGCATGATTTCTCATTTTGTCGATTCAGGGAGATACAATGACTCTAAGATCAACATGTGACTTGATTTCATTCCTTTTAGGAATGAAACATGCAAGCTGTCTAACTCGTGTTCATTTGTCTCACACATGGCTTCAACCAGTTGCTAATTTCCTTTTGTTCTCAGCTGTTGCAGACAAAACTTTCACTTCTGTAATGCAGTTTCTTTAATAGGGTATGGTGTTCCCTATTATATTTCCTTAAAATAACATTCCTCGAAGTGTGACATGCCGTTGTTTTGTGATGTTGGTATCATTAACACTTGTCTCAGTTCATACAGTTGCAGACAATGAGCTTAGAAAAAGCGAACACTGGGCTATTGTTATTTGAGTCGTGGTATCGTCTTTCAACTCTTGTCTCAGCTTGAATCCACTCTAGCACTAGTTCTTCATTCATTTTTGCTGTTTTCTGATGTTGAATACAATTCGTTCTAATCATTTTACATTTGTTGTATATTGACAGGGTAGCAACGGATCATAATAAGGACAACACCACAGGGATTCTGCGTGACTGGCTTGTCAAGGTGCAAAACCTTTACCATTATGTGGAGTGGAGGCCCAAAGAGGAGCCCAGGTTGGTTTCTGGGGAAATCTTGTGTTGCTTAAAGGGTTTGCAGAGTCTTATTAGTATCCAAATGTCTCCTGTAGACGTTATGGGGATGAAGATGGTCCGAAGCACTGGACAGACCTCCGTTATGAGCATGTCATGAAGCTTCGACAAGTAGCACTGGAATCAGCTCGTGAGTTGTGGGCGGACTACTTTATGGTAGGTCAACAAAACAACTTTTTAGAGGCGCAAACACAGCACAACACTTTAAAAATTCCATTTTAAGATTTGAGCCAATGCTTCTACCCAGACTATTTTTGCAGCAGAAGGATAAGTACAGAACAGTCAAGTCCAAAGCACCACCACAATTGTAATTTAAGCGCAGAGAAGGGTATTGAAAATTGACCCAGATATTTTTTATCCCCCCTTTGGTTAAAGTTAATAACGTCTGGTTCATCTGGACACAAAGCTTGACTCAACATGAACTGTATTTTCAAATTCAGCTCTGTGTCGCATTTCTATTTGTATTCCCCAGCCCTGCCCACTTGGTCTTGGTCCGGTGGGGTATAATTTTGAAGCAAAGTACATCCAATGTAATCATTTTGTGCTTTGTCTTTGCCTTCTCCTTTTGACAGTATTAAAATGAATAGTCTGTCTTTTTTTTATTATCTCAGTTTTAGTGCCACATTTAACCTTCATGACCTGTTCAGCATTTCCTCTGAAGATGTCTGAGTTTATGGTGTACCATACATACACTTACTACACTAACTTTTCACAAACATATTTTACAGTTGATCTTCTCTTCCTTGTGTAGTTGGTGGACTGTGATAACCTCCTCACCAATCCCAATGTGCTCTGGAAGCTCATGAAAGAGAATAAGACCATTATCGCTCCAATGCTTGAATCCCGTGCAGCTTATTCAAACTTCTGGTGTGGAATGACCTCCCAGGTACAGTGTTGATGATTGGATGTACATGCTCGTGTATGTCAAATGTTTTTAAAGGGTTTGGTTAATTTAATGAATGCTTTTCAATCTTCTCCACTGTTAATCTACTCGGCTTCTTCAGGGTTACTATAAGCGCACCCCTGCCTACATACCCATGAGGAAGCAGGTGCGGAAGGGCTGTTTTGCAGTTCCAATGGTCCACTCCACCTTCCTGATAGACCTCAGGAAAGAGGCATCCAGGAAGCTGGCCTTTCATCCGCCACACCCAGAATACAGCTGGGCTTTTGATGATATAATTGTCTTTGCTTTCTCTGCTCGGATGGCAGGTATTGTCACAATTCACTGCGTAAATCCAAAGATGTTACACAACTGTCTTTAACTCTTATAACTTAAATATTGCAATTTCAGGTTGATTAAACATTTGCATCCTTTGCTCTCTACAGATGTGCAAATGTTTGTATGTAATAAAGAGACCTATGGTTACTTCCCTGTGCCACTGCGTTCCCATAATACTTTGGAAGACGAAGCTGACAGCTTCTTGCACTCCGTGCTGGAGGTTAATGGTGAGTAGCTTGCATTCACACCAAGTGCTTAACTTTTGCATCCAATTCCTTTTTTTCCTCTGGCTTTCAGTCTTTCTACTACTTTCTGCTGCTTTATCTAATGAGAACTATCAGCATGGGTTTCTATAGCATTTTTACCATTTCTGCATCCATCTTCCCTCTCACTGTGTAGTGCGAAATCCCCCAGTGATGCCTTCCAAATACATACCCGTTCCCAGAAAACAACCTGACAAACTGGGCTTCGATGAGGTGAGTAAAGAGTGATGTGAAGATGGAGTCTGCAAAAATGGCCCTCTATCCACTTCTGTGCTGAATCCCTCCCCCTGCTGTTAGAAACCTATAATTACATTGTCTGGCTCCAATGTTACCCATGTGCAGGTGTTCATGATAAACCTGCACAGACGGAGTGACCGTCGAGAACGTATGCTGAGGGCATTATACGAGCAGGAGATGACATGTAAGGTCATTGCAGCTGTAGATGGAAAGTAAGTTCACTCTGTTAAATTCATATTTTACAGCTATTTGTCTGCCCTTCCTCATTAACATTTTGTTTGTTCTTTTCTCTCTATTTCAGAGCGATAAATATGAGTGATGTTCAGACTATGGGCATCCACATGCTCCCTGGATACAGTGACCCCTATCATGGTCGCCCACTGACAAAGGGAGAGCTGGGATGCTTCCTTTCCCACTATAACATCTGGAAAGAGGTGAACCCCAAAAGCCAAGCATTCGACCATTGACTATTGACCATGAACTAGAAAGATGTGTGACCTGTTGATAAATCTGTGTCTGGCCATAGATTGTGGAGCGACGCCTGCACACTTCCCTGGTGATTGAAGACGACCTGCGCTTCGAGGTCTTCTTCAAGCGTCGCTTGAAGAACTTGATGAGTGAGTTGGAGAAGGAAGGACTGGACTGGGATCTCATGTGAGTTTGCACTTCCTTCACAGTCACACAATATTACTTTTACCTTGATTCTCCTATGTTAGGATTACTTTCACTTCTCCTTTCTATTTCTTTCTTCCAGTTATATTGGTCGGAAGAGAATGCAAGTGGATCACCCAGAGAAATCAGTGCCTAATATACACAACTTAGTGGAGGCAGACTATTCCTATTGGACACTAGGCTATATGATATCTCTACAAGGTGCAGAGAAGCTTTTGAAGGCAGAACCACTAAAGAGGATTTTGCCTGTGGACGAGTTTCTTCCTATCATGTTCAATAAACACCCAGTGTAAGTTTTGTACCCTACCTATTACCTGTGTGTTAAGTACACACATAACATATACTTCTTTTTCTTCTGTTTTTTTTTGTTTTACATTACCTTCTACTCCACAGGTCTGATTATATGGAGCAGTTTGAAACCAGGGACCTGAAGGCATTTTCAGCCGAGCCTCTTCTAGTGTATCCAACCCACTACACGGGCGACAAAGGCTACATCAGCGACACTGAGACCTCCACAGTGTGGGACAATGACAAGGTCCATACAGACTGGGACAGAGCGCGCTCCGGAAAAACAGGGGAGCAGGCTGAGATCAGCACTGAGGCCCAGAACTCAGATGTGCTCCAGTCGCCTTTGGACAGTACAGCACGGGACGAGCTATGAGAGCAACTGAATTAGGGCCTCGGAAAACTTAGAGCTGCACAAGCCCCCTTTAGTTTTTTATTCATGCTTCATCTTTGATGCTTGATCTTACATCACAGAAAGGATGTGACATCAGTTGGGAGAAAGATTTAATTTATCCAGATGTGACAAGTTAAGAAGGGATCAGATGTGTCTTGTGTTTTTCTGTCATGTTGTTCGTTTGTAGTACTTACTTTATAAAGGCACTAGACTTGCCATTTGGAATGGCATTTGCAGTACCCAAATTCTGTCTGTCATACAGAAATCAACCTATGCATTAGCAAAGAATGCAATTGGACTGTTACATGTTATCGTCATCGGGCAGTTACAGTTGTCCTAATTTGAAATGCTTTTTTATATATTTTTCAAGACTACAAATTAATTAGGCTATAACCTTAATGTATTTCACTGAGAAAAATCAAGACTTTTGCAGACATTCGGGTCTTAAATCAACCGGTAATCATTCTAAATTCATTGGTCTCTCTTGTGAAAAGTCGAAGAGGGGAAACTGCATGTCTTTTGCTTTGATCTTTAGTATTGTCTCTTTTTAAACTTCATATTGCTGTGTTTTGAATAATCATTAGTCAAACTTTAGATGCTTGCAGCAGAGTTTTACCAAATTAACAAAAATTACAGTTGCAGTACTCTTTTAGAGTGTATACTAGTGCAATTAGTTCAGTTATTGATGTGTCCCTAGCCGCCAGCCAGCTGTTGACATGGTTATAGTTGGGAAAAACCACTGCAAATGCCTCAAACTTGATGGTTTGGGAGGAACATGGTTATAAATGCCTTTGAAGTTCCATCAAAAAACAAAACTCACCCACCACATCCAAGCATACACCAGTCTCTCCACCTCGTAATCATTCTTAGTTCAATCTTAATTTGAACATTTTTACTTGATTAGGGCCCTTGCAAAAGAGAACATGTGAAGTTTAGATCATCCTATATTTTACAGATGATTTATTCTGTTATGATTTTGCTTGACATGGCTACACTAAATATCCCAGGAAGTTGATTTTTGTAGGGTGTTAATGGGAGCCGTTTACCAATGGATCTTGCACAAAAATTTAGGGGTGCACTGTGCCGACGAGAAATAAAATGTTTTATTTAAAAAAAATGCTGAATTTGTGATTACTGTGATAGGATGCATATTATCATGCTGGTCTAACCAAATTTCTCTGTTAATGTTGGTTGTGCAAATTTAAGTGGAACCCTGTAGCCAGTAACAAGATAAAAGACACAAGGAACCACTTCACTTACCATAACTTTATTCTTTTGAACAAATTTGCACTTTATGACTAAATGTTTTGATGTATTATTGTGACAGTGTGGAATGCCTCTGTTACAGTTACTGTTTATTGAGACCTCATTTAAACCTCATGTACACTGTGAACTGCATGTGGATCTCCCAAAATGGTGATGAACCATGTATTGCATATATACCTAATTCATTACTGTCACTGAGAAAAACTGGGTAAGTGACACAAGCATGCAGCAACGAGCTTGCTCTCACTTGTTTTATCTTGGTAACCCTCAAGGTGTCATCATTTTACTGACACTCTGCTTCAGCTGTCAAGTGAGAGCCAAGCTGTTAAGTATAATCAGATGGAGGACATGTTTATGTTAGGACAACCTTGCTGTAACAACTAATACTCAACTGTACCTTAAGTGGGGTCTACAGCCCCATTAAACATGACTGAAAGGGTCTTTGGGTGATCAAATGGGGTAGCTTAAACTCACACCTAAATAAGTCCTTTTGAATTCACAATACAATATACAATACAACCCAATGCAGAAGAGCCCAATTCTATGGGTACGAACTAATTTGTTCATTAAGTAAATTATGTATTCTGATGTAGTTGATTAAGCATCAGCTGTCTTGTTACACCAATACTTGCTAATATCAAGGTCAAATATCTGTTATGAATGTCACATGTCTGTAATCTGTTAAAATACATGCTATCCAAACTGTTTTTACCCACGACAAGCCAATGAGGTCAGAAATCTCTTTTACTAATACAACACAATCTAAACACAGTGGCACCTTCTCACTATGTGTGGTGTGATAGTGTAGGTGGGGCCTACAGTGGCAGTAAGATACACTTCCTCTTCCCATTATGGTGAAAACATTGGCCAACCTCCACTCTAACAGAGAAAGATTCTTTTGAGAGCACAAAAGGCGGAAAGCTCAGAGCTGCATGCTAATAATTCAGCAAAAGTGTGTCAGCGTGTGTACACTGCGGTGCACATTTCCTTCCCACCCAACTGTAGTGTACTTAATTGTGTATTGCAGTGTGACCTTAAGGGCAGATGATGTGCAAATGGTGTTGGTAGGGTCTTGCTTCTGTGGTGATAGTAGAAAAATGGAAGAAGATCAAGTGCCAATCAAGGATTCCTCTCAGGCCACAGGTGAGCACAAAGAATTTGATGTGAGATCATTTCAAGGAAGCGTCACCTTTAAATTCATATATAGGATATTTAACCCATCGTACTTATATGTACTTTGCTTCTTTTTTTGGTTCCTTTGTCTTCAAAAGCTTTTTCCATCGTGTTATACATTTCTTCACTCATTAGGATTGTTTTAAAATGCAAGAATATTCTCTTGCTGTGGGCTGATTGGAAATGTGTTGTTCGCTGTAGTGCCATTATGACATGGGTATTGCATGTGAGTGCAATCGTACTGTAGGCATAATATGCCTGCATATTCTTTGTTCATTTGTCTATCAGGGGGTTAGCGGTGCTGTGTGGCATCTTCCTAGTCAAAGTTGATCACTTTTTTAAATTATATATATATCACTCGTTTTTATTTAACAAGATATGTCTTGTTAATCTTTACCAAAATAAAGCCAAGAATAGAATATTAATATATCCTTGAGATTGGTGTGACGGTTGGTAAAACTTCACATCAAATTAGACAATTTTTCAGTATGCAATGTTCCTTTTCACAATGTGACTTAAATTCATAAATGTAAAATAGTTTGCAGTAATTACAAATATTACCGGAATACAGCAAACAAAAACAGTCAAGGCATTGTCGCTGATTAAGTGGAGTTTGAATGGAAAACTTTGTTTTAGATTTGCTAAAGCTTACTTCTTTCTTGATTCTCTTTCTTACACTGAAACACTACTGGTGTCAAAAAGACAGTATGTTCATTATGGGACGTGACACAAATTGCAAGCAGGATGTGGTTGACCAAAATGGAGTCTCTGAAAGAGAGAGAGAGATTGTTTTTTCTCATTTGTTGCATCTGTTGTAAATCAGCAGTTTAAAACCTTTTGGTTTGCTCCAAGCTAAACCATTAGTTGAACAGAGACAATACAAAACGTTGAAGTTTTGTTATCAAAATGCATCACATTGTTCCTCATTTTATTTTAGCTCACATTCAGTCAAATAACTTTTTCTCAGAAATCTAAAGTAAATGCTGTTAGATACAAGATTTCTTCAGGAGAGAAAATCACTTTAACAAATGTTCTTAATAAATTGTCTTTATAACACAATAATTAATCCTAATGCTTGTTTTTTATGTTTTTTCTTAAAGGCTATTGTTATGTTGTACATTAGGCATTTAGCTGATATAAAGTACTAAGTCAATACTGTAAGTGACCACTAAAAACAGGTCAGAGCTTTACGGCTTATTCACCATTCAAACCTACATATTTCTGTTTGTTTTGTGGCAATATAAAAGAAAAAACACAATTTGGGGATTTTATAAAGTGATCTGCAGTCTTTTCGTGTATATTGAACACACTTAATGGGCCTTTTGTTTCCCCAAAACATCTTTTAAACTCTCTGGTTTGGCCTTACAGTTAAGCACTGTTTATAGAAAGAGAATATTTGTGTTAGTGTTTGATGGTGAGGATCACATTTCAGGTTAGGGTACAGTACAGTATAACATAAATAGCAAGACCATCTTATTATTTTTGGTATCTTAACTTTTTCATTTCTCATTTCAGATGTGAAGAAGGTGCATCATAAATCTGAAACCAAGCGATACAGTGAGATCTTCAGAGACTTTGATAATCTTGATTTATCTTTACTCTCGTCGTAAGTATTATACATTTACAAACAGTGCTGCCGCGTGTGTCTTTTCTCTCCTGCATCACTCTGCTCGTTCAGTTTGACCTGAATACTGTGATGGAAAAACAGTGGTTAGCGAGGTGTCATTCAAAGATGCTGTGAGCTTGGCTGAATGTAGGAAACCATGTAGAATAAGACTGTTCAGACATATTTGTATATTCTCAATATAGATTAAATAGAAGCTCTTTCATGCTATGAGAGCAAGTTCACGGGGGAGGTAAAAGTTTAATCAAGGCCCTTTTCAGCAATGTTGTTCCAATGCTATGGAAACATAGCTGCACGTAAATGGAGTGTTTGTATATAGTATGTTGCTCCATAAACCCTGAGCCTTTTTAGGTAATGCTGTTCTAATGTTTCTTTCTCAATACCTTCTTTCTGTGTTCAGTGCAGGGGAAGATCTGCTGGCAGACATTGACTCAGAATCCATCTCTGCAGAAAGTGCAGAGCTCACAGAGCAGCATGGTGTATGTGTAAGGGATCAATATCTAGTTATTAAAATGCATTAAAGTAAAACTTGTGTCTGTTACTCATGTTGTTGTTTATGTTAAAGCTTGTATTCTGTTGCTAAAAATATGATCTCACTAACACTAGAAACAGTGTTGATTGTACATATTTTTGTGTTTAGGAAATTACTCTGAATATTGTTGGTTAGTTTGGGGGGACTTTTCCAGAGGTATAATCTGATATATGTTTTGTCCACAGAAACGTTCTGAGGCCAATGAAGTGGATGGAAACCAACCAGGTATGATTTGTGTGTGAGAGAGATGGAAGATGAACAAAGAGAGTGTTGAGGTGTGTGTATGATCTCCTGTGTGGGACAGTATGTCTTTCTCATATAAACTGTGAAGCCCTGCTCACAGGGAATCAATACAAGGCTCTTTTATAGTGTTAGCATAGTATATAATATAGCATAGTTTGTGGTGGTTGAGGTCTCTGGTGTAATTACCTAAATTTAGACCACCCTGTGATTGACATCCAAAATCAGATCATTAGTAATGATGTGCAAGAAGTGCTGTCAGTATGTGACACTTAATTTAATATCATCTTCAAACTTGTTTTCTTGTTATTAGCCATGAGTTGTGATTGCCCTGTTGTAACAGGATTAGGATAAAGGCTAGAGGATTAAAGTAGGAGACAGCTGCTCTCAGTTTTTTTCTTGTAGACAATCGGAAGACTGAGGGGTCTACAGAAAAAGGAGGTGCTAGTGTTATGCAGGCTATTGCAGTAAATACAGGGGAGAATGAGAAAACATCTAGTCCAAACAGGAAGTCACTGCCAAGTACTCCAACCTTAGTTTGACTCAAACTATAGGTCACAGCACAAAGTAAGAGATTAGAGATTACAGAGACAAATAGTGTTTAAAGAACACAGTGGAAATAGGAGTGTAGAAAAGGCTAGCCAATAACTAACAAAGCAAAAAAACTCTTCTCATCTTTTATTGTAAATGTCTTCTTTTGGCTTCAAGTCCAAACCAATCTGCTGTCACTGATGCCGTATCCCTTTAAATTTAATTGCTGCTATCACTCTTCAGACAGACCAGCAAGTTAGTGTATGGGTAATTCTCATGCCATTTAATCAAACCAAAGTTCATTCGATAGGCACCAAGCACATTACTATGTGCTCATGTGTTGCCGCTGGTTGGGACTGGATATCGACCAGCACCTTAACCTCCCTGCTCGGTCACACACCAGGAGGTAAACCTCACTCGGTGCTCTTCTAAAGCCTGTCACTCCGCAATCTGGACCTGATTAGGATAATCCCCAATCCAAGTACAGGAGGCCGTAGCATGGGGCAGCACAGAATCTGCTTGGAGGCTGATTTCTGAAAGTGCTCTGAGCTCTCCCTAAAACAAACGCTGGAGAGGAAAGGCTAAGAGAGGTCAACCTTTGGCACACAATCTGGCTACAAATCCATCATTTTTTCGAAATTGCCTGTTCTTTCTTGTGGATTTAGCTTGAAGACAGAGACGAAAAGATCCAGATTTGTATTCCTCTCTAACTGGATTTGGCATCTGTGCAAAAGAACAGCCCAGAATAAAATCTGCATGTCTGAGTGAGGAACTTGAGAGAGAAGTCGGCGTACTCTTTCTGGCAGTACGTGCTGGCTCAGTTAAAATATAGCTGAATACTTGGAACTGCACTGTGCACCGTTAGAAGAAGTGAACGTTTTTGAAATGCGTCAGTGCTCTAACCTTTGGCTACAGGAGAAAATTAAGATGTGTTTTAATAGATTTTGAGATTTATTAGCAAATGTTGTGTTGGAAGCAAAGCACAGAGAGAAAGTGGTGTGGGGAGCATTTGAGAGAACACGTGAGTGTCACGCACATCACCCACTCTGCTTTGGTGTGAGTCACAGAGGAAGAACCAGAGTGGTTGTCATATCAACGCCCTGCCTGCCTGACCACAGAAGAGCCTGGGACATGGCATTGTCTGATACGGCACACTGGCACTGAGCGGTGTTGATGACTCTGCTTTCTCAGCACGGTTTGTCTCTCTTTAACTGACGTGAAGTAAACAGGTGTGAGCGGGAGGAGCCAGGCAGAGAGAGGAAGAGGGGAGAGGAGGGAGGAGGAAGTTATTTAGCTAAAGCTGTTTGTCTTTTGTCCATAGAAGCCCTCCTATCTCAGGTCACATCCCCATTTCAACCGGGAGAGTGATATTGAAGAGAATTTTGCCAACCAATAGTATATATCCATTGTGCTTACATGCAAAAGACACCTACAATGTGCTGAGACCTACTTGAAACCACAGGATCTTTATTCAGAGGAGCAGCTATGACTTGTGATATGCAGTCATTGTTTCCTGTTTTGGGTTTGTGTTTTTTTTTTTTTCGTGGGTGTGTGTGCCATTTGATTTTTGATCATCTTTTTCTTATCTGAAAAAGTCTAGGAGCCAGGGAGTTGTCACTCTATTTTATAGGTGTTTCTTTGAGACTGCCAGCTGTTTGAGTCCTCCATAAGAAACAAGCTTTAGGGTTTAGCCCAATGGACACTGTGTGATCCCTGGGTACAGCTGCAAGGGTCTGGAACCTGCAGTGATGCTGATGTACTCCCTCTCAGCCCAGGACGCAGACCTGGCCCTCTGCCGTTGTGAGGATGGAGTGGAGACGGCACTGCAGTATGCCAAGATGTGGTGCCGCTATGCCAAAGACCTCCTGTCCTGGATGGAGAAGAGAATCAGTTTGGGTAAGTGCACATGTAGCTGAGAAAAGGAAACGGTAGCGAAATATGCTAATTATTGTTATAACATATCTGTGGTGCTTCTATCAGAGCGTCTGTGTCTGCCATGTTATTGCATTTAAATATAAACTGCACACAAAAGCAGATATAGATGGAGTGCATACAAAATGCAAATATGCTGTATCCACAATAGAGAATCCAGTTTATGAAAATCTCTCTCCACTATGCAGTTACTAGTCTTAGAAAAGTGCCGCCATTTATGTGTTTAAGGTGTGGGGTATTTATTGTTTCATGTACATAGGTGCAACTTTTTTGAAATGATTAAAAAAATATATATAAATATGTATGCATAAAGCTAGAGCCATTGTTTATGAATTCAAGGAGATATTTCGGACTGTACTTGTACTGTCCACAAAAAACACACATAAAATGTAAAAATGTAATATATATAT
>JAVQJL010102331.1:0-28397 GCA_036024295.1 Nannoperca obscura
CTCTCTCTCTCTCTCTCTCTCTCTCTCTCTCTCTCTCTCGGATGAAGGGGGATGTTTTTCACGAAGGACGGCAGGAGGGTGGCTGTGATCAATCGGTCGCAATCAGCCACCACCAACTGCCCTGGCCCACTGATTGGTCAGTCAATGAGCTCATGAAAAGATCAATCAGCCTCATGTCAGCATCCAGCACCATGCAACAGTCCTGCCCAGGATACCTGAAGCACTCGTCAACTGTTGACAAAATAAATAGACTTAACCTGTTCAGTGAGACCAGGGATGGAAATTAGCGCCAGATGCTGGTAAAATATGAGAGTGGCTGGGTGTCATTAGCTTCCCTGAAACTAAAATAGCTGAATTCACCCAGGAATCCAGAATGTAATTGTTCTGGGAAAAGACATCTTTTTTTCCTAAAAGTAAAGGCAGCATTAGCTAATTGTCTTTTTTTTCCCTAAGTGAACCCTTCTTGCAGTGACAGTCTTGGCACAAGGAACAGGCTAACATGAATAACCTGTGGTGCAGTTATCTCATTAATAGTGGTGTCATCCTAATCTTCTCCTGGTGTAAATCTGTATGTATGGTCTTCTATCTGTTCAGCATCTGCGTGCACTTACTTATGTAGGTGTACACCACTGCCGAATGTAGAGGACACATGATTATTGTGCCCGTAAGCAGCGTGAGCTTGACTGACCAAAACATTAAGGTCCATTTGGGGAAAAATTTATTTTATTATTATTATTTTTTTTTTATATATTTCAAACTCCCAGCCTTCGGTAGAGAAAAAGATTGTATCTTTTGTCATTTATATCTGGAATATTAAAATAAATATTAATAAAAGTATTCCACATGACCACATTCAGTGCAGCTGGCACTAATCAGAGATGGCAAAAAATGACTTTCTGCGGTTGTCTTTGCTAGTCGTGGCTACAATGACTTTTTGACAGGGAAAGTATCTCTTGCCCTTCTCAGCTCCTTCTTTGGCCTATTCATTGCACAAAGCTGCTTAAGCGCACTTAAGCGCATTAGCATTTGGCTGCCAGGGGACCATATTGACCCTGCATTTGGATGGCCTAAATGAGTGAAAGATGGAGCGATTTGTTAGGGCTTTAGAAAGTTGCTTTTGGGGGAAGGGGAGGGTGAGCATGAAGGAATGGGGTTGAGGCAGCGGTTGTTTGGTGGGGGGGCTGCAGAGAGTTGTTCCGCTCTCTCTCAGGGCATGGTGTTTGTTCTAATCTGGTGCGCCGTTTCTTCGTGGCCGAAGCAGGACTGATTTGTGACATTTCAGTCTAAAGGGCCCTTTTTCTGCCCGCTATATTGGCTTGACCCGATTATCTAATCTGTGCTTTGAATTTCAATCAGGTCACCCAGTCTGCCGTGTGGTATGGGAACCACTGGCTGAGGGATTACCTCATTCAACTGTCTTCAAACACAGATGGTCGAATGTTTAACTAATTGTTAAGAGTCCACAAAGGGGAATTTAACCATGCACACAGTCCATGGGGTCAGTACACAGAGCCAGATAAAGAGAAGGGACAGTGAGGTGGTAGTTTGTGGGACAGTTCTTTAAAAATCATTCAAATGCGCAGCAGCACTCTGAGCATTTTAAACTACTGTACGCAGCGTGTGCAGATGCTTGTGTGTGTGGGGGTGTATATGAACATCTGGGAAACAAATTCATAAATGGTCTCCATTTTACTAACTTTCTTTTTCTGTTGAACACACGATTTTACCTTTTTGCCTCCTCCTTGGTATCTTGTGGATCGCTCACCCTCTTCCTCTCTCCCTTCCAGAGTCTCTGCTCCGCTGCCACCATGCAGACTGTTAGAGCCGCAGACACCAACGAAGTCGACAAGCTAATATTCCGAGAAAGTGATAATGACCGAAAGGTAAGCTGTGCGATACTGACCTGTCCGAACCTCATTCAAATGAACACACATGTATCACTGAATTGAAATCATATTGTTATCCTCACACCTTTTTTGGTAATTTTTCAATAAAAACAATTTGTTGTTAAGGCATATTCACACTAGAAAGTGTTATAGTGAAATTCACAGTGTGTTTGCTTAACTGGACAATAAGTTCACACATTCTATTTAAGAAAGACATTTGCATCGACTCCCGTCTCCTGTCTAAAAGTCATGATTTAATTAGGAGCAGTTTATTCTCCAGCTGATTAGCTACGATGGCTTTCTCCATTATAACCTCTCCTGCTCTCTGTTCCCTCAAAGGTCAGCACTGTCAACATGGCTTGCTATTAGTCAATAGTGAGAATTTGTGTTGATGTGAAAATTAATTGATTAATTGTAATTAAACCTTCAATTACTAATGCTTTCCTAGCTCTACATTTGTCATATACCTGAGGTAATACAGGTTGTGTTAAGATGTAATGTAAAGTGGTGCGATGCCTCGGTGAGACTGAACAGTGCTGTCTGCCACTGCAGCACACTGCTGTTCATTAGTGCTCTAATTACAGAGTGCAGTTCACATTAGTATTGGTATTAATCAGAGCACCTTTTCTCTCTCTCGCCGCCGGTTTAGGTTGTTCTTCAACTTGAAAAGAAGCTTTTTAATTATGTCAACCAGGACGTTTTCCGGGAAAACAATGGGACCTCAGTAAGTCACCGCTTTGCTTCCTAACCCTTTATATATTAATCTACTCCCCCGTTTCTACACTTCCACTTATTTATTACAAATTAATTTCATTTCATCAACTTCATAGAGACCACCCCACACACACACTGTACAGCCACATTTACTACATTTCAAACTGATTATCTGTGAAAGGGACAGAGCACAACAGAGTGAAAGACAAAAGATTCATTGGAGCTACAAACTTTGATGTGAGGGCTTTTCACATTTGACTAGTAGCTACATAAAAGGTTGTGTAAAGCTAAATAAGCTTATGTGCAAACGATGCTTTAGTTGATGCCTTCACATCACTTCGGCTTATCACACTCTCTTTGTCCCTTTGGGGCCAAATGTCTTTGGGAGAACTTTTAAATGAGACTGAGTGTAGATGAGGCTAGTGTTAAGTGTCTGTGTAAGAAAAACACCCGCACGCATTTCTGCTTTTATTTGGCTGTATATTACATTAAGAAGTTCAAAGTCGGACCTTGTTAAAGAGTCCGTGAAGGACGCACACACACCTACACATCAGCAGAATACATCGTGAAGCCACTTGTCTGGCCAGACAGGAAGCACAGAGTGTATTTATGTTCTTGGCCCCATAATGTGAAAACAATATAAGTTCTGGGTGATAATTCAGTATGATCATTTATGAACTTTAATTTGAATTGTATCAGGATGATATCTTGTTCTACAAAATTATGTATTTTTAGACATCTGTAAAGTCCTAAATCAAACTGAATTGGAGTGTTACTGCAACACAGATGGTGTAAAAATGCAAATAAAAACATGTATAAAAAGGCCATTTAGGTGTCACCTGGCTCCTAAGCAGACAATCTCACAAGATAGTGGAATTTACTCCACTAACTTCTTCCCTCTTAGGTTTCTTTACATTTAAGGAAGAAAGGTTTTCTGGACCGTAAGATCGTATCACAAGTTTACTGTGTTCTGTATCAGCTTTTTCTAGCAGGACTTAACATGCAAATCTTTGATTCTTTTAGTAACACTATTTTATTTTAAACATAAAAGTTATTTTGTGATACTTTTTTTCTGAATTAAAGCATATGAACAGTGATAAAGGCAGTTCAGCAAAACAGCAGAGAAGGACATAATTCAACTATTTAACCCAAGCGGGAATTTGAAAGACTCCGACGCTGGCAGATATTGACCTTACACATTGTGCTGTTGGACATGGAACAATCATTGAATCTGATCAGCAGAAATGTGAAGGAACTGTGTAACAGTAGCTGTAAGAGGCTGAGCCGCCCCCGATTTCCTCCTCCCTGCTCCTCCTCCTCCTCCTCCTCCTCCTCCTCCTCCTCACCAAGCCAGACAAGATGGATGACATAATGGGGGGCATCAGAGATAATCTGATGGTCATGGTCTAGTTAAACACACCATGTTATGATCCTTATAAAACAAACTACCTTTCCAAAAGGATAAATGTCCCTCCTCACACTCCTCCACTGGGGAAGGGGAAAGAAAAAAAATCCATTGCATCCTTCATCAACTGCAAGACTTGTACCAGCTTGACAGAAATTTAATTCGAGGCAGCTCTTGAAAATAATTATTGTATTTTGAGAGGAGTAATCATTGGCCGGGACATGATTGAATGTGTCCATGCCTATTGACTTTTGCTATGATTAATAGGTTTGTTTAGTCGATATTCCCATCGAAATTGTATAATTAATTATCCCCGGCGCTGTCACGGCGGGACGATGGAGAGCCCTGATGAGTATTTGGGAAGATTAAATTTTCCAGGCGCTCGTGGCGTCAAGGGGCAACGCGGGGCCTTGCTCTGGTGGAGAGATGGGAGGAGGTGTGTGTGTGTGTGTGTGTGTGTGTGTGTGTGTGTGTGTGTGTGCGCATGCATGCGTATTGTGCATGTTTGTGCCTTGCATCTGTAGATCGGCACAGTTTCTTCCTCTCCTGGAGCTCACGCCCACGGTGCTGTCCCCCTCCTCCGTCCCCCATTGATTTTGTTTCAGTATCTCTTTATTGTAACTTTATCAGCGTGGTGTCGGCAGATGGGGGGGGGGGGTCCGGAGGGGAGGGTGTGTTTGTGTACTAGCTATAGTAAGTGATGAACCTTTCTGTCTGGCATGCCTCTCCTTGTCATGCCGGCAGCGTACGCCTCAGCATTACTCAAAAGCCCAGAGACTCAAACATGAGGACAAAAACATAGAGAACAAATGCCGCTCGAGCTTTAAGTTTTTATCCTTTCAAAGCTATTAAGTGACAATACAGATGTTAAATGCAACCTGACCTTACATGATTTACATAAACTGATGTTGTATTGGGTCTCTGGTTGTCTCTTTGTTTAGCTGGCCTCTATTTTGAATGGTTCAGGAAAGTACTCCTGCTTACTTAGCCTTATCAGAATAGAAAGCATGCACGTACAGTAGCCCTTATTTACAGTTAATGGCTATTGTCAACCTGAATTTTTCACAGACAACAATGCTTCTTAGTGGGGGAAAAAATTGTCAGTCAGTCAGTGACAGTTTTTTCACACAAAATAATGAAGGTCCCATAAAAAGAAGGGAAAATATGGCCCCTGCAATGAAAGCCAAGTGTGAGGTGTAAAAATCAAATTAAATGACCTTTCACCCCAACATTTATTGATGGGTTTTAATGTCAGCAGGTGTTGTCACAGGGGATATTTGACAATGCGTAAATCAAAGCACAATTACAGGTGGTGAACAAGCTTTCAGCACAGTGAGAGGGACAGTTGGGAGCCAAAGACCTCGTATTCCCTTTTTTTAACCCCCCCTCCCTCAACTTTCTGCCTCTTAACTATCATTGCCCCTCTGATTTAAGGGTGTGCTGATCATCCAAGCAAAGTCAGAAATTTGTGCCCATGACAGGGTAGTTTTTACCCAGACACTTCTTCATTTTCTTCCCTCTGCGATATTGCCAGAGCTGCATCATCTCGCACCACCTCCTCCACAACTCCCAAGGTCACTTCTGGTTGACAAACTACTCCTGGCTTTATCATGTCACGAGGCCTTGAACCAATATAAGCTGTTTTTTTAAACCACTGACCTAGCAGAGAGGCGGGGCATTATGCTTAATTGACCTGGGATGAAATGTAGTGTGAAATGTGTGGCTGCAGGGATTTTTATTCACCTGAATGAATTACTCAACATTCACTTAAGGAACACACTCCGTAGATACACACAGCCATATGTTGCTCATCCCTTGCTGTTTAAACAGTGTCACACACTTATAATGTTTAGGTGCTTTACCTCAAACAAACAGAATCACACCTGTGAACATGATATTATAGAAAATTGTCAATTATTGATTTGAGCACTCACCATTATCCCAGTATGAGTGTATATTGTTAAATATACTCTTATACACATTTTACCCACCATCTTCTCCCCCCATGCTCTGTCTCACACCAGAGACCAATATGTTGGTTGATATTTGCTTACTGCAAATATATCGGTATTTGTGTATATAGCAGTCAATAAATAAAAACAATTTTCATTAAATGCCAAAGATATGTTTGAGGTAATATTGAAACAATGTCTCCATTTTGCTGTCCACCAAGATTAACAACAACAGGCAACAATTATATATATTTAAAATAGTGTGCTAAACCCCTTCCCTAAACAGTGGTTGTCCAGTCATAGCTTCTGCAACTGTAACTAGGCACAACAGGCCTGTCAAGCTTTGGATTTCTCCACATGTTGAATCGGTTCAGACTGTAGGCTAATGTTAGCTAGCTGCTCTGTCCTGCTCTATTGGGTTTTGGGAAATTTAGACTCAAGCAACTCCTCTACAATGGAATGCAAGAACATTGCTGTTTTATTGCTTCCACGTCTTAATATAACAATATCAATATCATGTATGTTACCATCAAGTGTATATTCAAAACCCCTTTACAGAGTTATCAGTTTGAAGCATTAAAAAGTGAGCCGGAGACAGAGTTTTCAACCAACTCATGAAGCTAATGGTCGCTTAGCTAGCTAGCTAACTGCTAGCTTGCAGTTTATTAGCTGCTAGCTAGCAACAGCATATAAATTCTGCTAACCAATAAAAGTCTGTTGTTTCAAAAATGACGGTAAATTATGGTAAATCTGAGTCTTTTTATTGACAATTATTAGTTTTTTAAATATGTATTTTATTTACATTTTAGTTCACAATGAAACATAAGATTTGTTAACCTCCCAATTATTGATATTGCTATCGGCCTCTAAAAAACAGTATCAGTCAGGCTATAACACACACACACACACACACACACACTAGAGGAGGGGTGTACAGTGGAGCGTGGGGTTGCGTCCCCTGCTCAGCCATCCCTCATCCACAGTGTGCGAGTCTCTCCTGTGACCCCAGCACTGTGAGTTTGATGAATGCAGCACATCTGCCCTCCTGAACCACTGAGACTCTGTCTGGGAGGCCCCTCTGCCTGCAAGTAATGGCCACTGTTCTACACCACTGACACATAATCACACATACACACAAACACACAGGGCATCATCGCCCACATACTGGACTTTGCCTTATTTATATGTGTGTACTCAGCAGTGCTGTGAAGACAAACAATGCATACACAGTCATACATGGACAACATAAATATGTCAGTGTAGATGGAAGACTGTAGTTACCTTCCCCTGATATAATATTATTCATATGACATCCTCCCCCTCCTTTCATTTCTCCTCTTTGTGAGGACGTCCTTCCCAATATTACCCATGTTCACCACGTCATCTTCGTTGATATTTCATCATGTAGCCATCAACATATTGCTGCATGTAATACACCAATGTAATGTAATTAACGTCAAGCTGCCTATACAACCGCTGTCAGACTCACACCGTCGTGGATGAGGTCTTCATCAGGCCATAATTGTAGCCTGGTGTTTGCAACATGTACAATAGCCCAATTTACCACTAAACAAACAAGTCTCGGCTTTATCTCGATGTCTCCCCGTCTGAAAGGAGAGGGTGGGGCTAGCGCGAGGTCCTCCGGGGGGTTGCTTGGAAACGTCGCTGTCAGTCTCTCAGGGAGGCAGTCATGCAGGTGCCCAAGCTACCTGTTCATCTCCCAGATAATTAATGTGTACAAGAAGCCACTAATTGCACTTTTCACTAATGATTTATGGGTTTTGTGAAAGGGGGGGAAATGGGGGACGTGTGTGTGTACACTCTAGTGAGTGAGTACAGCTGGGTGAGGAGACATGATTGATGAAGAGTGTGTGGATGCACTGTCAGTGTGGAGAGATAGACCCCCAGTAGGACAGGGCTAGTAACACACACACACACACACACACACACACAACTGGTCAACTGCTGTCAAGTTCTGCCAGTGTGGAACATAGAAATAACTAAATAAACCCAAAGACAGTATCCTGCTCAACCCTCCTAAACTCTCATTTGGCGTCTTCTTATCCACCTCACTGAGACTGAGACCAGGGTTCAGCTGATATCAGACACTGAATTAAACTCTCAGAAGAGGTTTCAAATTGTCCTTTAAATGTCTTTGCATATGTGTTTGAAGCATTTGGACCATATTTGTAATCGCAAAACCGTTCAGTAGGACCCATAACTGCACAGGCCTGTGTTTGTGCCAACCAACTTTTAGAGAGTAATGTGTGTACTATATGAACGTAAAGCAGAGCAGAGCTGAATAAGAGCATTCAGACTCCGCTGACTTTCCCCTGATCCCCAGAAATGTTTTTTTTTAATTGTAATAATCCAAACTTCTCTCTCCTCATTCCCGTACTTTTATTTTCTTTCCACAGCTTTTAGAGTATGACAAAGAGCTGTCAGTGTTTAAGGATCGGCTGCATGAACTGGAGATCTCCTTCCCACCCAGGTATGAAGCCGTTTTCTCACACACAGAACTTTGTTTGACACCTACCACTAACAACACTCCTACTACTATACCACTCTCTGATTCTCTGCTACTATAGCCCCACCATGATATTAACTTTTTTTTAAATGTTTTTGTTAAAATGCCTCAACAACTGTTGAATGGATTGCCATGTGATTTGATGCAGACATTCATGATCTTTATTGATCTCCTGATCTAGCAGTCTTCTGTATAATGAGCGCTGCTAGCATGGTTGTAGACTATTAGGGCCTTATTTTAATCTCTGACACAGAGACTGTGCACTTGCTATTTTGGGTCATGCAAGTGCATCCAGTGCAAAAGGTCTAGGTGAAGTTGAAGTGTGGGTGATCAGAAGATGTGGTTATTAATAAATGTACTCTCAGCCAATCACATCACTGGTCTGAAGCTGATTTAATGAAGGTAAACACAGTGGACGGTTGTGCGTAATGCCACTACACTCTGGCACTTTCCTTTACGGTATAAAGCACTTGTTGAAAACAGATACTGGAAGAAACTTATATTCATTTATAGATAAATGCAGACTGAGTTCCTACAAATGTTATATTTTGATGCAGATTTAAATGCCTCTACTAGTCTGGAGTGTTGAATTAAATATGTCTATCTTTTGAGCATTATTCTGTTATTGCTTTGCATTTGTTCCAAGTATTTAGTTTGCTCTTGTTGACAAAATGATCAGTTTGGCAGCAGAAACGGACGTGGTTCTGAGACGTCTATTTTCAGCACGAAATCCAACAAAATGCCAACATCTCGCTTTGTGCTGCCTCATCTGAATGAACCTATCACCTGTTTGACCTTTAAGAAGTCCTTACAAATGTGTACTTGCCTTAAAGAAACTTTCAGACACCCTGAAGGAAAGCTGGAAATAGAGACATTAAACATAGAGCTGCATCCACCAAAAACACCCAAAATGTGAAAAGGATTCGTGGTTTGTTTTTGTTTTATGTAGGAAAGTTAACGATAACAGACAGAAAAACAAATTATTGCTGTCATGTGAAAACCATGTTTTCCTTTATTGAAATAATTCACAGGGGTTTAAAATGTTTTAGCTCGCCTGAGATAATTTTCTAAAGTTATTGTTATTGTTAAGTTCAGAGGTGCATGGTTTTTACTGGACGGAGACAAAATGAGTGATTAAAGACAACAACATAAATAGAGGATACTCTAACGCTTGTGTTTTCAACCACTGGGTACTACAACATGTTGGTAAAGGCAGTGTCTATCCTGACCAGATCTTGGCCAGAAGGACTCATTATTAATATGTAAAATCAGAAGGAGTCAATCACCCCCTTATTGTCCAAAATGGCTTTATGAAAGCAGTTGGATCTTTGTTTGATGGGTATCAGTTGTTAAGTATGATTGGATATGGTCCCAAACTGCTCCCAAGTGTATGTTTTTTCATGCGCGTGTCGCTGTGCGAGCGTTTTGGGCAGCATTGATATTCTGTCTCTGTGGGAGACTGGAGCGGGTGGTCTCCTCTCCTCTTCCTCAAACAAATGCATTTGCAATTAGCCCTTTCAGAGGAGAGGGAGGGCAAACACGCGGCCAGCGTGGAAATATGTTTCGGGAGCAGCACGTTAATGGCGCTTGACCTTTGCCGTCGGTTGTGACTCAATCAGTGCAGATAATGAAACGCTGTAATCAAACAATAATTACTTGATAAACTGCTCTAGTGGCAGGCGCAGGGTGGCGGGGGATTTTAGTGTGTGTGTGTGTGTGTGTGTGTGGGTGTGTTAGAGGGTTTGAGATACATAGAGCTATCAAAGTGTGTATGTGTATGTGTCTTTGAGTGTGAGAGCTTGAGTGTGTGTATGTCAAGGTTCTGCCAGTCCCTGTTTTTTAAATGACTCTGTGTCTTAATCAGGGACCCCATTTACATCACTTTGCATAAGTGACAGGTGGATTTATTGTCCTTTTACACTGGCTGACTTTTGCACCTATCCATATAATACTGAATCATCTCTCCACAGGGAGGGATGAATGTGCTGCTGTGGAAGAATACAAATGATTTCCACATACTTGAGGTGATGATGAATCAAATAGATGAAACCCGGGAGCAGCATATGAAATTTGATTTGATCTACTCTGTGCGCGACAAACCACTAATAGTCAGCCTTGTAATGGGTAGCAGTGGCCTAGTTAAACTTAAACAACCCCCTCCTCCCACTTCATACATACCCCCCCAACACACACACACACACACATACATATACTGGTACCCCTCCCCCTGTCAGATCTGCCTTGTGCTCCTTGAGCAATCAAGCCTTAGCAATTGTTCTCCATCACATAGCCTGCTCCGGACCAGCCCCTCGCCATCTGTGAGGTTATTACTCTTTTTAATGCTGGCCATCAGAACACGCCCTCACTGACACACACACTCATGCACGCACACGGCTCACTTATGTTCAAATCTATAAATCAATACTAGTCACAAGCATTTAATCTGCAAGTTAATTCTGCCTGTTGTCCTGCGGTGGATAAGAAGTTGTCACCAAATGAGACATGCTGTCAAGTGTGAACTAAGGATTGGATAGCACACAGTGACTGATGTGCATACAATGGCCACAATGCAGAAAATTGTACCTCCAGGTTTCTGTTTTTACCAGGTAACTGCAGCTGAAGCGTCTCTGACCAGCAGCTACCTTTCATTTGTTTGGACTGGACGTTGGGTTTTGGCAGACATACATCTCTGTCCCCACACGTGAACTCATCTACCTGCATCGCTGCAGAGGCTGCAAGCCGTAAAATGCATCTCTCTTTACTTTCAAAAAGTCGTCTGTCAAAGTTGGCCATGACAAGTCTTAAGTGCTTGGGCACCAGGGTGAGGAATTTGCCCAGGCCTTGTCACAGTTGGACCTGGAGCCAGTCGGCTGCTGCGGGACAATTCATACGTACATATACACAGGAGCCAATGTGTGGTTGCTAGTTTATAGGAGAGAATAGATGAGCCTGTTCATCAGAAGCCAATCATTTATTTTGACACAGTTTCTCCAGTGCTTCATGCATGAGGCTGCAACAAGCCATTAGGTCATTATCTTCACAGGCTGCAGCATGGCTGTTTGAGTGAAAATAATGCTAAGTTTTACTATACATTATGGTACTTTTGATTTCATATTAGGAATGGCATAACTACAGTAATATCCCCTTAAACATACTAGGGCACCAGTAACATATTCATGTATTTTGATTGATTTAGGGGAAAGCTTTTAGTACTCCTCTGATCTGATTTCTTTGCCCTTTTTTGCACAAGATCGATGCAAAAATCTAATCGGGACTCCGGCTTCAGTAGGAAATGCAGTGGACAATGAGGGAGCAGCGGAGGAAGGTATTTTGCCTGTAACATGGTTACTGGGAGTGAGCTTTGAGGGAGATTTTGAGTGACATCGGAGCAGCGCTAGAACCCCATCACTGGACCAATCATGAGTGATTTCAGAGCAGGAAGATGGTGTGGAAGTTGTGCAATGTTGGTGGAAGAAAAGATGGAAAAAGTCAGGAGCAGAAAAACATGGCTGCTGTCCCATGGGTCTGTTTGTAAAGTGGGAGTGAGGAGCCAAGGTGCAGATACATACAGTACATAGCATCTGGGTATTAGTGAGGTTTCTATTAATGCATGTTAACAGATGTCTAGATTTTTGGCCATTCTTCATGGCACTTCTCTCACGACTGCTACATTGAAGCTGTTTAGTTGTGAATGAAAGTGTTAAAGCCCTGATATACAGTGGAAGTCCACACAGTTCTCTTGATGTTGATGTTGATGGTGTTCGTGCGCAGATGTGTGCACCATCCAAGTTTCTAGCTCTGCAGTCATGGTCACGTGATAAAAGTCACGTCTTTAGATATTTTTTTTCCTTTTGATTTATTTATGGATCTTCAAACACACACACACCAATCCAACGGAATGACATGCTAAAGTGTGAACACTTCTTTCAAACATGGGTCCAAAATGTGAAAAGACAGACATGAAGCACGTAACATAAAACTTAAAACTAAAACTGCATCAGTGCAAACTAAACTAAACTAACAGTCTACAGTCATGTTAGCGGCTAGCCATGTGAATACACCTAAATGCAGCAAAAACATATTAATAGCTCAACCTGCCAGCTTACTCAATGCTCTTATAATTTGAGCTAGGAAAGAACACTTGATCTGCAGTTTGCAAATTTGCTAGCACAGCGCAAACATATATGTATCTTTGTCCAACGCTCAGCCGAACCTCTCCAAGTCTGTAAGAACGATGGGAAGGTGTTAGTTGGAACAGCATGGCTCCAGTCCCATGTGTCTGTGTTTGTCAAGTCTAGACATGGAAAGAAGAAGAGCTTGGCTCAGGGGTCAGGAGGTGAGGCCGGCGAGGACGCAGAAACTGGTAAACAGTTGTGTCTTCGCTGTTTTGGGAAGCACCCTGGGATCAACCGTGGCACGTTAGCATATGTTTTCCAAAACTGCAGGTCCATGAGGACATGCCAAAAAGTAACTTGTGTGGTGGGGAAAGCTACAACATTCACAGGTTTGTGAAAGAGGAGGGAGAGAGGTTTCATAGCTGTTGCCAGACAGAATGACTTTGTCCTTCAGATAAGTCAGTTCCTCAATAACTGCTAATAATTACATATGAGGGAATTGTCAGAGCAGTGGAGAATTCCTCGAGAGTCATAGGAAGTGCTTGCACAGATGGCTCTCCTGTATACAATAACCGTCTTTGTTCTGTGAATAACTCTCTTCACACAACACCACTGTACACATGATGTCACCCTCTCTACATGTGTACGTGTGCATTTGACTGTGAATACATTAGTCCTATAATAGGACATAGCTATAGCTCTGCTGTTTGCATCCTCCACGAACAAGGCTTCTTGTTCTCTGCTCTGTAAACAGCCATGCTATACTGGAGTGGAGACACATGACTCCATTTAAGGAGCACCGCACTTTAACGACAATGTTTGGTTAAAGTACTGCGTCCGAGCCACTGTAAGTGTATGGCTCGTGTTGGCTCAGTGCAGCCACAGGATTCAGCGTTACAAGCCGATCTACTGAACAGGAACATTGTTTTACAACCCTCAGCGCATCCATCATCCTAACTACTAGAGAGGCTGTGAAAATGATGAAGGGCCATTGTGGTGATAATGGCTGAAGATTGTCCACTGTCTTGTGTCATTGCCTCTTGTCTGAGATGATGCCATTGAGAGGGAGGCTTTGTTAAAAACAATCTTACGCGCAGAGGATTAAATGGATGCCATCTGTGTCTTGTCTTCATTTAGAGCAGCTAAAGGCAGAACATGTCATAGCTGAACCCCGGCAGGCTGTGAGCTATGAGCTACTGATGGCATTTCACTCTGTTTGTACTGCACTATGCCAATGTTGTGCCTGCGAGCCTCCCAGCTCTACAAACTGAAGCAAACATTCAGCTTTATTGATAGCATTTGGCTGATCTTTTTGAATCTGTGTGTGTGCGTTTGTCCGTGTGTGTGTGTGTGTGTGTGTGTGTGTGTCTTTGTCCGTGTGTGTTATGTTTTGCCAAGCCTCCCCTGACAACGGCAAACAAACATAACTGTAGAGGCTGCGAGTTGTTCGAAACTCACAGTTTCTGAGTTTTTGGCCAATCCCAGCCCGGCAATGGCCGCTCCAACATCCCACGATGCTCTTTAAGACCCTTGACCTCATGCACTGTTACTATGACTCTTATCTTTGGCTTCCTGCCCTACCTATATTCCCAAGTTTATATTGCCCTCATTAAATACTGAGCACCTGAACAGCCCACTGTTTGGCCTGTCACTTATTTGTCATTATGTAGAATAAGGTAATAGCTTTTGATGGGGAGATAAGAGAATGTGGGACAAGGAAGTCTGGCCTGGAACAGCACATGCCAGGGAGTGTCCTGCAGGTTGGTGGTCTGGCTTACCAGCAGATTTAGCAGATTTTTTACATTTTATGCACAGCTTTTTGTTGTTTGAGTCATTTTCTTTTATGTGTTTTTCAAATAAAGTGTTTGCAGATACACTAACTTGTATATTATAGTGAAGTATGTCACGACAGCCTCTCCCTCTGCTGGGTGAGGCAGAGTGACACACCACAGGTAGGGTCTGTGTTCACCTCGCCAGTTTTTACTGTTGCAAGACAAACAAGCTGACACCGGTCGGGACACATGTGAGTAATGTGCCAGCAGCCAAGTCAAACATTAAACCCCAAACCAAGCATGAATGAATGAGCTCTCAATGGGTGCTCGAGGGTCTCAATGTGTGACTGTACACACATGTATCATCTGAGATGTGGTCAGCAACACAAAAGAATGGAGGACCGAGCAGGAACGCTGTACTCTTGTGTCAACTTTGCACAAGAGGTGGCAAGACAAATATTTCAGGCATCAGACCGTGAGCAGTGTCGACGTTATTATCGGACACTGACGACGGTCAGATGTCTCTTGTCTTGTCTTTTTTTCACTTGAGCACTGTCGTAACATGTACGCTTATTATGTGCAAGTCATTTTTGAAACTTGGCCTTTTAGATGAACATGTAAAGGCACCGGCAGCATCGTGCAGATCACCTTTGTACTTCCTCGAGATCTATGCACCTGCAGGATACCTAAGTACAGAGACAGATGCTGTGTCCCTGTTTTATTCTGCATATTAATTGTACACATTATATACTATATAGTTAGTTTGAAGACAAATTCAAGCCGGTATTTTCTCTGCCATTGTAGTTATTTGTTTAATGGTTTCACTCAACTCAACTATGCAACTCTATATATTGGGAGAACCAGAAAAAGTCCAAAACTATTTGGCTCCAGTGCATTAATGAAGTGCAGGAAGTCAGACGTACATGTAATTCCTAAATGCCTGCAAGGCGACTCAAACTGTAACGCAACACATTTGATTCAGTAGCAACCCAATCAGGACAAAGTGGCTGCCATTTCAACTGCAATTGCACGACCGAACTTTTCTTGAGCCAGGTGTGTTCCTTAGGTTTTGACCCAACTGCAGGTCATTCATGGCTGCATTTATCGTTATTGGTAGTCACATATTAGCCCTGGGACCAGAGCTGGTCGTGTGTGTGCGTGCGCGTCTTGAAGTGCAGCTCCAGTTCCGACCCTCCTGTACAGGTACACAATTGTTGGAGCTATCAGTTTGGCCCATTAATTAGTGTAATTAGTCTTGCTGCGGGCAATAAGGGTCCGATATGAGCTGACGGCCTCCAGCCCACACGCCCTCTTGGACCGTTTACCTTCCCCGATAAGTTTGTACGCTCGCTAATCGGACACATTAATCACTTTGGCCCCAGCGCGCCATTCGACTGTTTGCTGTTGCATTAAGACTTGTTATCTCGATTGTAGCCAACGGAGGGTGCGGTAAAAGAGAAGGGGGGGGGGGGAACCTATACCTGCACACACAGGGACGCAGAATGGCCCTTTAATGGCCATTGTTGAGTATTTTTAATCAGCTGTTACAATGGCTGGCTGTCATCAAAAATGACTGAACGATAGCAGAGTTTTGTTGCTGAAGTGCTCAGGGAAGTTTTCTATCAGGCGGGAGTTCATTGTTTGAAGGAGGTGAGGGGGAAACCTTGATTTTCTCTCAATCTCTTTAACACCAAAATGACCCCAGGCTTGTTAGTCAATAAAGCTATAACAGAGTGCCTGATAGGAGGATTGTTCACAGGCTGTTTAAGGCCAGGGACCGTCCCTCAGGAAGCAGGAGTATTCAGGCCACCCTGAATTGGAGCAGCTCCACAAGCCCTTTGAAGACTTTGCTCTTTTCCACCATCACTCTGCCTCTTTCTGTCTGATCCGTCTTTATCCCCTCTCCTCTGCCTCCCTGTCTATCTCTGTTTCACTCATCCTATTCTTCATGCTCTCTTTTATCCCAGGATCACTTCTTTAGCCCTTTGATTAGCATACCAAAACCCCAATGCATTTCCCCCATGGTTTAAGTGCTATTAATGCTAATTGGAGGCAGGGAACTTCTCTAAGTAGCTTTCTACAGGTCTGTTTGTTCACCTGGTGGGGGTCTCTCTCTCTCTCTTTTGCATTTTAACAACTGTAGTGTTGGACAGACAAACAAAACAGGCAGGTTCACATTTTAAATGAATTATCCCCAATAAAATCAGTCTAATCCACTTGATTATTAAGTTTATTGGACAGGGAGAGTGCTCATTGATCAAGAGCCGGAGTTGTTGTGACTGGTTCAATGTTAAAAAAGACAGCCGAAATAAAATGACATCTTATCAAATCCATAAACATCACATAAGAAATATGCACAATAAATAATGCCACAGCAAAACACATGGTGGTTTGCTACAATTCATAGTAAATAAGGAAGTGCACCGACAGACAAGGCGGTAGAGAAGACAATGTATCCTAATGTTTCAACATGCCAGTGACAGAAAGCACTCGTAGTAAATTAAAATGACTTGTTATTGCTGCTGTTTCAGAAAACGCTGAGTGACTGATGGTGCCTCTGTTTTAGCTGATGTCTGTGTTCTGCCCCCATATTGAAATGGCAACCTGTTGGGAGTTTATTCAATTTTGAACTCAGGTCATTTAAATTATTATTATTATTAGGCATTGTATGCCTTTATTGGACAGGGACAGCTGAGAGATGACAGGACATGTGGACAGACAGACATGCAACAAAGCTTACCAGTTGCATATGAACGTTTTATTGTCTGCACCTTAACCTCTAGGCCACCAGGGCACCTCTAAACCTTTGTAAAGTCTTTGTAATTGATGTTCAGAAGAAACATTTAAACCTGGCTGCATTGTTGGATTTTCACCATGACGATGAGATCTGAAGTAGCACAGATGCACACAACCAAATGCTACCAATGGCATTTATTTGGTTGAAATGATGTGGGATAGCTGTGAGCACATAGAGAAGTAGTAGTATGCTTCTAGCACTAGCAGTACTAGTAGATGTAGCAGTGTTAGCAACTGTAGTTCCTGTAGCAGTAGCAACCACAACCAAATGCATATTAAATGAATCCTGCTTTAACATAAAGTCCAATTTTAGCTACCAGCACTCTGCTTGTGTGATGAATGGAAGGCCAGATGTGTGTGTTTATTTTATCATTAGGATATCACCATGCTCAGACAAGAGGCACTTTGTGTTATGCTACGGTTAGCACGCGTGGCACTGGAGGAGCAAATTGGATTGGTATTACAGTATGTAAGCCCGGTCTTACATCCTGATGAGCGCAGACAAACAAATTGGATTGGTGGCGTGTAAATCTGAAGCAGTTTGATGAGCGGAAGGGGCCAAATTGAATTCTCAACAATGTAAATCTGTACCAGCTCGATGGCTCCCCGCCCGACTCCAGCCCTGCCGCCGCTTAAATCATGCGATTGTTCCCTTCTGTTCCAAGATACAATCTCTCTTGGCCATTTGCTGCGGCACCTAATCTGTTTTTGATGACCCTGTAGGGATGTAGTGATACATATGGGCAACTAAATCTCCCTCTGGCCCGCTCTGACTAAATCACTCCCATTCTTTCCTTTTCTTATCTCTCTCTCTCTCTCTCTCTCTCTCTCTCTCTCTCTCTCTCTCTCTCTCTCTCCTACAAACACACGCTCACAACCTGTACAGTTGGCAGAGAAGGATTGCTCTGATTGAGCCATCCATGTGTGTTGATCCAAGAGATTACTCAGCTGATTGGTCATACTTATAGACCTCCTGTTTTCTCGGGGAAACATTTTGAACTCGGTCTCTGAGATAAGTCAGATGACGTGACGTCTCATATTTATTACGGCTCTGGAGCCCCGTTGAGTCATACAAATCACATTTATTGCTTTCCTCTATTGTCTCGTTACTTGCTCAACACTTTACTAGAAAACAAAGTTCATTATCACTTGGATATCGCTCAGACGTGTTTAATTGACTGTAAATGTTTGTGGTGTGAGTCCATATTTGTCTGTTCACTGATTGTGTTTTGCTTGTGTGTCTCTTCAGTTATCCGTACAGTGAAGACAGCAGTCAGGGGAAGCAGTACATGAATACCCGATGCCCCGCCTGGTGTGACCGGATCCTCCTGTCTGCGTCTGCCAGAGAGCTGGTCTTCAAGGTGAGTCTAAACCTGCCACTTTAGATCCAGTTCAGGGGCTTTTCAGAGTCCTTCGTATTTTCTCCTCCATCAACCGAAATGCAGATTTCTTTACAAATCAAGTCGCAGCCTTTATTTCTACTCTATCGTCCTTGATCCACATTACCCTCCCCGCCCTCTGTCACTTCACAGATGGAAGGATGAGGTTTCTGCGAATATTAATTTGGAGCGCTAAGCCATGGGTCCACCCAGACAGTATATATATCCCAGCAATTCACCCCAGCGGGGCCCCATCTTCTTTCATAAAGCTGCAGATCTGTCTCCTTCTTCAGAGAGTCAAACCCTGCAGGCCCCCGCTCAGCCTCAAATCCATCCCAGCATTGTAAACTCCAACCAATCTGTCACCTCTATCCTCTCCTTGTATTTTGTTTGCTAGATTACTTGGAGATCCACCGTGCGGTTCTGCCAAGTTTTCCCACATTTTTTGTTTCCCGTTTTCCCTTTGTGATTTTGAAAAAGAAAAAAGCTGCCGTGACAACCAGAAACAATCCAGTAAGTGTGGGAAAGCTTTAGGCCACATCCACATTAATACGTTTTTGTGTAACTTTTGCTATGTTTACGCCTAGAGTCCACACGACTCCAGTGATTTCTAATGGAGACCTTTAAAAATGCTGCTGACCCCATTTTAGTTTGAAAACTTTAGTGTTTTAGTGAGGACGAGCGGAAGAGAGAGGTTATTAACTGATGCCAGGCGCCCACATTTGCTTCCTTGATTGGGTCTTGTGATCCATGATGTGTCCTGCCCTGATTCGTCATGTCCATGTGACCGTTTCCCAGACTAAAACAACATCTACCTTTTCTACCAGCTGTTAGTTCAGCACCTGGTCGTCGGTCCAAGCAGAGAAATGTGCTCTTTCTTTTCTCCATTGCTGTTCTTCGTTTGTAGTATTTCCTGTAACTACCTCAGGTGCTGTCTGTTTACACCGGCATGTACACGCCCAGTACACGTGAATGTGATATGCGTTTCCAGGCGTGTAGAATGGACGGAGATAATGTCTGAAATGGTGATAATAGTAGAGATTGTTTCTGTTTTAAAACGTGTTGGTTTGAACGGAGCCCTGGAGGTCTTTTGAGTGCTGGAAGGCTCAGGCTTTCATCTGTTCGTGTGTGAAAGAGATGCAGCAGTGTATTGTGCAGGTACAGTCCACAGCAGGGGGCTGCTCAGGAAGTTTGGCTCTCTTTTGTCCGCCACAAATGAGAAATTCCTTCCTGATCTTTCTTCTTAACTGACTCAAGCAAAGCTAGAACAATAACTCTGATCACTGTATTACAGTAAGTGGTGAAAAACAAAGACTGTAAAACATTTTTTAATGATAAAACCCAGTTTGTTTCACCCACTTAATGTGTCAGAATTATGTGAAACACCCACTCACACACACACACACATACACAGCTGGGTTGTTGTTTGCTTTTCTTCCCCTCAAGCACCGGCTAATTGTCTGTAATGCAGGGACAGAGTGGAACAGTTAGTGTGTTCGCAGATTGGCTGATGATTCACTGAGCACACACACTCTCCGGCTCCGAGCATTACAGATTGTTGAGACATAGGCCCGTAAACAGCCTGGCGCGTGGTGTCATCTATCATGGCACGGTCGGTTAACTCGCCATCATGTTATTTTCTGCTTGCCGAGCCCTAACACGCCAAAGGTTGCCCGCTGGCTATGCGGCGCGGCACCAGCTCCGGGAGCGCCGGTAATGAATGTTTAGCCGAGCGAGCGCTCCCTCTCTGCCGGAGGGCCCCGGGTAATTTGTTTATCTGTCTAAAGATTATGCAGCCCGAAAATCCACAATTTTATGCTGCCTTTGTAAATTATCAAGAGTGTGTTTGATGAATGTATCTCGGGCTTTGGGAGGCAGCGGCTCGGGGCCGGCTGCCAGACAAATAAAGAGGTTCCAGTGCGTGGCCCGCCAGGAAAGGTAGAGTGAGGTGGAGGCACAGCGTGCGCTGACCCTTCTCCGCTGCAGGATTGGTCTGAAGTTAATTTGGATTCCGCTTTATGGTTCATTCTCGAGCTCTCTGTCTCTTTCTTCTGAAGCGCCAGTGCAGCTCACCGAGTCACAACTGGTATCACCCACCAGCCTGTGTGTGTGTGTGTGTGTGTGTGTGTGTGTGTGTGTGTGTGTGTGTGTGTGTGTGTGTGTGTGTGTGTGGGTGTGTGTGTGTGTGTGTGTGTGTGTGTGTGTGTGTGTGTGTGTGTGTGTTAGTGTTCAGTTTCAGTCACGACCTTTACAGTTATCATTTCAGAAGGGGGTTTAATCTCAGTCACACATCTCCAACTAAGCTGTTGAGGCGCGTCAGTTTGTGGTTTGTCAGGTTAAATCAATAATATATATATATATATATATATAATAATCTCGCTGGATTCAAGGTTGGATAGCTTTTGAATTTACGCTGTCCTCTCCTCCATTTAACAATGTGAAAATGTCAATTACATTTCAGTGTAGTAACCATAACCTAATCTGAAACAAACTGCATATTTCTGCAGGTATTCACATCAGCCAGTGCTATTGGTTACGCTTCAGAAAGGGGAAAGACAATCGCAATAGTATTTAAGAAAAATCTGGAGGTGGCCGATTGTGTTTGTCCGTATATCTCAGTAATTCATGTATGTCGGTATTGCCGCTGTCAGTGTCAAATGAACAGAAAAATCTGTGATTACTCAACAGACTATTAGCAGAAAATACTTGCAGTGTCACCACATTGCCATGAATAGCCATCATGATGGGGTGGGTTTTACCTGGGAGTAAAAAGGAAACACTTGCAGACTCCTGGACACCACACAGACTCAACTGGAGACAAAGCAAGCATTGTACAAGCTGTGGCAAAGTGTAGCAAGTGTATATATGCCATTTATTTAAGTACACCTAGATCCACCTAAAGCTGTTGAATACAACAGCCCTGCAATAACTCTTACCTGCCTAAAGGTTATATTGCTAGGGCTCTGTTGTTGTGTTGATTCGACTGTATGATCATTTTGGGGGTTGCAGTTTGTGTGAACTGTATTGCATTTTATTAAGAGGTGTTTGTAATGTTTGTTCTGCACTTATAGACATAAATAGTTTCATCACAAACGAAACATAAGTTTCATGAATTCATTAGACTGCATGAGGTTTAGCTTGGCGTATAAACTAAACGAATAAACTGACAGCTGAGTGACTGTATTTAAATTATAGGTTTTGATCCAAGATTTAAAACACGTGCGTGTGTGTGTCTTTTTCAGGTGTCGGCCTACCTGCCAGTCTACATATGTAATTCGTCCTGAATGCTGGTCCCGGAGGTACACCACCACAGCATGCTTTTGTGAAAAGAGAACATATTAGGTAGGTTGCTTCACGTTTTTTTCCCCTTTTTTTTCACAGAGCACATTGTGTGACAGCTGCAAGCTGTTTGTCTCTTATGAAAAAGCTTGATGAGTGGCATTCCTCATTTTGACTTTCACTATGAAAATGAGGTTTTCTAGGGAACTGCTGAGTAGTAGTAGACTATGACTAAAATGTCTGTACCAAAGAGCATTTACATAAGTCATTTGAAACCTGGCTGAATGTAATGTTATTTCTTGCTGGCAATTTATTTAGTTTTAAACAAGCCTGCAACACTGAATGCTAATGGCTTATATACACTTAAAATTATATCGAAGTCCCAAGCTGCCATTAATCACCAGAAAGTTTGGATGGCCTGTCGAAAAAAAACAGTGAAATAACTTGAGTGCCGAGATAGGTTATAATAGATTATTGTTAATAAAATAGTCATGACAAATGATCACTTCATTTGTTTCTACAGTAGTGTATTGACTTTTAAGCCGAATGAGCCGACCTTATGGTACTTGATAAAAAGGCTTTTATTTGGCTGTGGACATTGTAGGTTGAATGTTTTTACAGAATAGGCCGTAAAACAACAGCTCACACAGTGTTTGTAATGTTATTGGCCATTAGATTCTTTGTGATTTATTCACTTGTGTCAACACTCCCACCCAGAGATGGTTTTATTTTTGGTTCCCATTGTTTTTAGTAGGAATGACACGATTAGGTTGAGCTGTTTGGCAATTTGGAAATGTAACAGTGAAACAGAAAATCACGTAGGAAATCGAAAACACATTTCTTTCAGGAATAGTTTTCAGTGACCAGAGTGAACCTGCAAAGTGATCGGAGCAGGAGGACACTGAGGTGACTTCTGGTTCTGTGTATGTCGGAGTTAAGAGAAGAAGAGCGCTAAGGAGAGTGGGAGGGAGAGGGACCGGTGGCAGCTGGTGTGGCTTTAATGGACCTCCCTTTCATTGACCACAGGAAAATCAATACTCCTTAAACTGGCCAAGGCCCTTTCCTGCCTTCTTTAGGACAATGCTCTTGTTTTAGTTTTGTTCAACAGAAAAACGGCATGCTGTTCAGCGCTGGTGATGAGTGGTAAACAACACTTGTTTGTAATTTAATCCACCGTTTTAAGAGTCAAATTGACTGAGGCCTCTTGGCAGGTACTCATAAAGCTTCTACAAACAACATCGCCAACTTGTGTTCACTTATTACTATAAGATATCTTGAAATGTTCGATGTTTTCATCACAGACTGAACATAATTAGGAGAGAGGGTCTTGTACTTAAAATTAAGTTATGCACCAAATTTCTACTGGCATTGCTAACATTTCCTGCATATCCCAACATGCAAAAACTGAGAATGTTTTTGTTGTGTTTCTGTCATTGCGACATGCTGTTCTGATAAATTACTGAGAGGCGAACATATTGGCCAGATAAATCAGTCACCGCCGTTTTGTGAATTGACTCTTTCAGATCCTGATGCATCTTGTCTTGCGGTCAAGTTATTTACTTTTTGATGCAAATAGTGCGATCAGCTGAGACGTTGCTTTATTCCAGCTTCATATCTAGCCTCGACCTTTTTAATGCAGAACTTTTTTTATTTTTTATTAAGGCAGTTCAGCTGCGCCCGCATCATTCAGTGATGCATGCTGTCAGTTTATTAAAAGCCGGAGCAAAAAACACAAAGGATTGGAAAGATATTAGGCTTTAAAGAGTCTCTGATGCCAATCAGCTTGAGACCTCCCTTGTCTTATCATTATGCACAGAGCACCGGCTGCTGGTCTGTGTCTAAAGGAGATTTAGACACATGATGTGTAGAGAGCATAACACTGTAGCAGAAAACTTAAATTTAATTTTGATGCGCCTGACAATGCCGCTAATCCATTATTTCATTTGTCTTACTGTCTTATTTGTCTTATTTCGTTTGTGTGGAAAGTGTGTAAAATGTGTCAAATATTGAAATTTGAATTAAAAGCCACATATCGTTTGTGCTGCAGAGACAGATTTGAAATCACTGCCAGTAACATTTTCTTGGACAACTGAACTCCTTTCTGGATCTCTTTTTCTGGCTCTCAGGAAAACATCTTTGCTGGTTTGGGGTTTCAGCTCTGCAGGCGAAAATCCTCTCATCCCCGTTGGCATTTGCATTTTGCAAGCAAGTTCAATGACACCCACTGACATGGAAAGTTTTTGGACTGCAAGCAGAAACAAACAGCAGTGGGGTGTTTGGAAGGCAGCCTGGTTGGCCAGTCAGCTAAAGACTGAAAGCTTAGCTGTGCACCACCCATCTCACTGGAAATGTCTCATTTGATTTAAACGCTTAGCAGAAGGTTGCTTCAATGCTTTACATCAGAGTCTACCAGAACACCACATCAATGAATGCAGCACTATTCAACAGCTTGAGTCAATTCTGGGGCTTAATGACGACTAAATAATGAGTGGTTGGGCTTCAATGGAAGGTTGTTATTTCTGCTTTTATTTCTGAAATGGAGCGTCTTGTCACAATTGGGGACGCGCACAGCAAGTTTATATATTGCCTGTCTGTCCTGGTCGAGATGATGACTGACTTTAAAAGTCAGAGAGGAATCTTACTGCTATGTCAATACATTCTCCCTTTAGCAACACCCTTTCTTAGTTGAATTCAGTAGCCACCTGAATTGTAAGGAAAAGCTTGGAAATGTTTGATCTGAACGCTTCTTTGAAACATAGTGAAGTGAAATTCTTGTTTGCCATCTTATTTAGATAGGATGGCAAGTCCCGCCTTCTTAGTAGTTATTAAGCACTAAATGCTTAATGCTTAGCATTTTCACAGCAAACTGCTTTGGAGTTTACTCCAAACAAACCTAAAATCATAGATTATTAAGTATATTTTGGTACAGCCAATTTTACAAAATATTTGATTGTTTTACTTTGTCTGAGTGAGTCACAGTGAAGCCTGCCAGCAGAAAGTAACTGGCTCTACAGATTATTATTAGCCTGTATTCCTGATGCACATGTGCCTCAGCTGCAGGATCAGTTTCCTGAAGGGACCGGGGCTGCCATTGATTTATCTTAAAGCTGCGGATGCCGTCTCTTGGGCCGGTCCTGAATGTTCTCTTGTGACCTTGACATGAATACAGAGGCAGAAACTCCAGTGACTCATGTCTCTTGTAATAACAGCCGCTTGGGTCAAAGGGCCCTGAGCTCGAAGAGTCCATGGTTCACTCACTCTTATTCATACTTTTGTTTTCTTTGGTGGCACTAGTGGTGTAAGGATGGCGATGTTTGGTTAGTTGTCTGTTCAACACTTTGGTTGGAGCCAGAGGTCTGAACAGCTACTAGCCAGATATTTAGGGTGATGATTTTGGTGACCTTTCCAGTAGTGCAAACACAAGGACAACATTTACCATTGATCAATACTGTTTTAACTAACAGTGGACTCTCTGAAAGGACCAACACTGTAAACTGCTTCTGTGAGACTTATTTATTTCATTAAGAAAAGTCAGCGTTTTATGATTTAGCTGGCCCCGTTATAAACAATGTGTTTTTAAGGAAATAAGGACTGCATATGTCTCGTCCTTTTTACTGTGTGAAGGCAGAGATGGTAGCCCTAAATTTAGTCTTGCTTGCAATATTTCCCCTCTGCCTAGGCCAAGATGCAGTCTTCAAGCCACCGACTGCGAGATATGGAGCAGCACCACCCGCTGCTGTCGGCAGGTGCAGATGTCGAGACCGGGAGCCTGGCGGCCGGAGTGATGGTCGGGGGACCCCATGCGGGCCACGCGGCTGGGAACCGCACACTGTGGTTCATTCAGGACAGCTGTGGGATGGTGTGTGCAGGCATGACCTGGTTCCTGGTGCTCTATGCTGAATTTGTGGTGAACTTTGTCATGCTGCTGCCCGGCAAGAACTTCTGGTACTCGCTGCTGAACGGGGCCACCTTCAACTCCTTGGCTGTGCTCGCGTTGGCCTCACATATGCGCACCATGTTGACTGATCCGGTAAGGATGAGCGGGGCAAGGTAGAAGATGCAGGTGGAGAGAAGGAGGGAGGGTAAAAGAAGGAAATCAGGGTTTAAAAGCGAAGGAGAGGTAGAGAAAACATGGATTATAGAGTCAATGAGTTTAGACAAAGAATTTTGAGTTAGGAAAAGGAATACAAAAGGGTAAAAGGATACCAGACATTCTGAGCTCCTCAAAAATAATTCAGAATGATTACAAATGTATTGGTATGGTGCTCGCAGTCTGGATAGAGTTGGAGTCATACTGTACTCGACATCTGGACAGTAATTGTAACAGCACGAGCGGGAAGCACCACCGTGGTCTGACACTTGTAGTCACTCTCTGATGTAATCTGGCACACTGAGCTAAGGGATGAAGTTGTGTAGAGCAGCCTCCTTAATTTTCAGACAATTTAAATTTGCACTTCTTTTATTCATTTAATCCACATTTGAACAATTGTGAATGCTTTTGGAGTTTTTGTTTTGGGGTCGAAGTTTTAAATAACTTCAATCTAAGTTTTATTGACAGCTTTTTAACATGTTCTACATGAAGCCTTTTGAAATTTTCAAGCAATCGATAATTTGACTTGCCTCCTCCTACCGCAGTGAGTGATGGCACAGTCAAAACTAAGTGCCACAGGGATTCTCCTGCACTTTGTTACTGATACTTTGTGACTGCTCTTGGTAAATTCAGCCGATTCATGCTTCAGGGGGTTGTGGGTCAAATTCTGTTAGTGTTGCTGCTGCAACCTTGAAACTAGATGTCTGATGACAGCTCCACTGGCGCTCTCTAGCCCAACAGCCCAGCCTTAACAATTGTTCCATTTAAAAGCCCAAAGTTGCACACAGAAGGCTGCACAGTTCTGTGTCAAAACTGTGGTTTCCACTAAGCTCTAAAGGTCTTACGCTCATTCATTCATTTCACTTTTAGTGGTAGATGTACCTAATTGTGAGTCACACAGGTAATGGCTATATTGTAGGCTCCAAAGAGTGAGTGCTTTAGTTAAAATGTACCATTCCCTGCCATTTGTCTGCCTGAAAAAATAACAATAGTCTTTGTTTTCAAATTTAGTCAAAATCAAACATCCAATCCTACTTAACTCCCAAACGCAAGCAATTATTGGAACAGTGTGTACAAGTAGGGGGTGTTTAAAAGCCTTTTTTCACAAGCCTTGAAACATGAAAACAATTATTATATTGCTGCAAACACAAAGACACACAGCTTGACTTCTGGGCTATAATGGCATAATGCATTTATTTGGACATTTGTAACTGACGGCATTTGTCTTTGTCTGTATTCTCCTCCTCCTCTGTAGGGTGCAGTTCCTAAGGGCAACGCAACCAAGGAGTACATGGAGAGCTTACAGCTGAAGCCTGGCGAGGTCATCTACAAGTGCCCCAAGTGCTGCAGCATCAAGCCCGAGAGGGCACACCACTGCAGGTCAGTCTAATCGCTGTGGCCAGTTTTTATACTTCTTGTCCCAATTGTGCTTTTGAAAACATCATATATAAGCATATTTTGTGTACGCTGGGGCAGAATAGTTGAGGAGCAACGTCAGTGTGTCTCTCATTAACATCTTCTCTTTCCTGCCTGCAGTATTTGTAAAAGATGCATCCGGAAAATGGATCACCACTGTCCCTGGGTCAATAACTGCGTAGGCGAAAAGAATCAGAGATTCTTTGTTCTTTTCACTGTAAGTACACACGGTCCTCTTGGAGGAGTTAATTCAATTTTAACAAAGGGAGTGGTATGGATTAGAAATGCACATTATACATACAGTAATTCCTTTGAATCACTTAATGTTCATTATGATAAAAATGATAAACAAGTTCATTTTAATTACATGACTTTATATCAGACTAGAGGGAGACATTGTCCCCCTTTATATTTCATGGTGGAATAACCAGCTATGGTTCAGAGCTCAGCAGTGATGTAGTGCACAACAAAACACAGGCCTACATGAAATGTACCCTCAAAGCCATTTATGATGGTTGACAACATCGGCACTTTTTCATGTCTTCATGTGCTGACTCGAACTATTTTGATGACCGAAACATAAAGCTGTCATATATGGCTGAGCAGAACAAGGTCTTATGTGCAATGAAATTTTTTGTTTGCTCTTTTTACAGATTGCTATAGATAGAGGTTTTTAAAAAATGATATTGTAACACAGCGTTGTACACCAAGATTTTAGGCCGTTCATTAACATATTCTCTGCAAACCAATAAGGCTTGAAGAACGGCTTCTCTTTTTTTGCCTTCTCTCTGTCCCTTTTTCTCATTACCTCTTCCCCCTCTCCCATTTTCTGCTCTTCTTTCTGCAGATGTACATAGCCTTGATTTCTGCCCATGCCCTGGGCCTCAGCGGTATGCACTTCTTCACCTGTATTAAAGTCCAGTGGAACGGTAAGGCTTGCAGCATCAACTATGACGTGTTTAAGTCAAAAAGACAAACACAGAATGCCAGAGAGAGGTAGTTTATGAGTCAGAAATACTATATATTTTGTGTGTGTGTGTGTGTGTGTGCGTGTGCGTGTGCGTGT
>JAVQJL010102333.1:0-21969 GCA_036024295.1 Nannoperca obscura
TCTACATTTGTTTTTTTTTTGTCAAGATGGGGTGCTGAGTGTACATTAATGAGAAATAAAATTAACTTTTTTGATTTTAGCAAATGGCTGCAATAAAACAAAGAGTGAAAAATTTAAAGAGGTCTTAACACTTAACACTATATGCTCTTACACATTAATTCAATTGTGTTGACAGACAGTAAGATAATTTTCATTTATCTACAAGGTGAAGACAAGATTGCTGAAGACAAAGCACATGACTTGCTCTACTGAGGCTGACTAATTGGACATACGGTTATTTTAAACAAAGACCATGATTTAAAAGCTTAAACAGTACATCTGTGTTGTATAGCTGCAAACCTCACCACATCACTACGAGCTTATGGCTTCAGGGATGGTTGAAAATATCGAATTGATCAACTAAAAACAATGGAGGGATTCACCCCACGATTAATTAATAATGAAAAAGGGAAAGAAAAGAAGAAAGAAGCCTAAATCAGTTGGATCAATAGTAGCTACTGCATTTATCACTTATGAGTGAGACTTCATTATCTGTGGAATTTAACAGTGGCATTAAGTATCAAATAAGGCCCTGATCAAGTAGTGTTTGCACAGTACTTTTAAAAGTTTTTTAATATAAAGGGAGATCAACTTCTTACCCGGTCCATGCTTTGTTAAGGTATTAGGAGTTATAAAAAAAACTCTTATCGAGGAAGAACACCCACACACTTAAATCAATGCAGCTTTCATATTTACTGGCTATGCCATCATTCAGTAAGACCTCATCAGAGCATACGGTCTCTTTGGTGTGAAAGGGATACTAATTTTGTGTTCATTATGAGGCAGCAGGTTCAGACTTTTGATAGTCTTTTGTTGTCCAGAGCTCTGAAGTAGAAAGCTGATATAAAAAACAACATTGATTTCTTTTCTTGGTTATCACGTTGCACCTACAGTAAATCAGGCTGTCAGATAGCGTGGCTAACCATTGGGGGAAAAATGCTTTGTGCTTCTTTCACTGGTGACATTTAGTCAGTCTACCAATAAATGCGGTCTCAATAAATGCCACGTAAATGAAAGAAGCGGTTTGTTCATTTTTTTTAATCAATGTATATTACAACACCATCAATCCTGACACCAGGAGCAAGCAGTCTCCATAGTAGAGATGCTTCAGTTTATGCCGAGCAAGTAAAGTTATAGAACCCAACTAATCTGCAAACTGAGACTGTTATCTTGTATATATTACTGTACCTTTAGCAGTGCAGAGACCAAATGATGTTTCTGCTTTGTTCCATCACTGTGCAGTATTGCATGTGTGTATATTTGTGTAAAATGCATAAAGTGTTTTATCAAGGGACTAGAATATTATGCTTGCCCGTGTCTGCTTCCCTATGTGGGTATTATTGAATTGTCTATTAAACACAGAGCAAGGAAAAGAGAGAGAAGGATGAGAGTATTTACAGTGGGGACCGTGTAGTGAATAGCCTTTCTTAAATAATACACACTAATTAGACAATATATCACAAGTTAAACACAGTAGAACTTTTACACAGTATTATACTTGCATAGTACAGAGAGTGATCAGTGTGAACCGATTACAACAAAATATGAGATATCCATAAAGATAACTAGACACAATTGCAGAATGCAGTGGGGTTTTGATCAATGTCCTGATTGGTGGAAAATCCTTTTGAATTGCTTGTCAGCCTGGCAAAAGTGAAAAAATAAGTAAAACGAAATTAAATAAAATTATATTTATATTCTGCGGGCCGGATGAGAAGCCTTGGTGGGCCGGATGTGGCCTGTGGGCTGCCAGTTGACAAATCCTGCTCTAGTCTGTTAGTCATAAAATTATTCACTTCACCAACAGGTTTGCATCTATTCAATCAAACATGCACCATTGGACACACACACACACACACACACACACACATACATACATACATACATACATACATACATACATACATACATACAGGAGCTGGGAAAAATACGCTTTATCAAATGTGTTAACAAAGGCTGCTGGTCAGGAGATTTTTCAGGAGACATATTTGTGAGAGTTTTCAAAAGTACCAGACTTTCAAAAAGGCCAGAGTATCTGCATGAACAACAGGTGCACTTAGCTAAGAGAATAAAACATGAATTGATGCTGCTAGTGAAACAGTCTTGCAAAGTGTGACAACTTTATGCAAAGACAATAAGGTCAGCAAAGTCTACATAATGTGCATGCATGCGAAAGCCCTAAACAACTTACATTAAAGCTGACATCATAAAATAACAATGTTTAGCCTGTGAAACACAAATGAACTATCATTATTTTAATATACCTTGATTTGACAATTATGGAACCATAAAGGGTGCATTACTAGTTTTGAACATGGCTTAAACATGGATATACTTAGGAAAATATTTTTTTTTGATATTATACATAAAAAATACTGTTTGCCTATCCTTCCATCTTCAAACTTTGCTTTTTTCTCTTTTTCCGTATTCCCATTTATTTTGTTCTTATGTAACTTTGACAGACCAATGCTAATATGTGGCCAATAATTACCCATTGAGTTTGTTTAAAATCCAGACCACTATTTCCAGGCTGCTCAGGGCTTCCTATTAGCATTACGCAAGCCCAAACTCACAACACACATATACCCACCACCACCACCACCACCACCACACACACACAATAAAAAGGAGACAGTCATACTGGAACAAGGAGGAGAGAGTGCTACAGAGGAGAGTGCTACAGAGTGAGCGAAATTGGAGACTAAGAAAGAGATAATTTCATATTGCCCACTGAGCCCCTAAATAATTTAATGAGGGAGAGATCTGTCAAAGTATTGCTGTGTTTGTATGTTGAATATTTATAATGCATATAAAACTGTTATGGCCCAGCTGTTTGCAGTCATATGTCTCAGGTCTGTGCCATTTTTTTAAAGGAGCCCTAGAATCTTGAATCAAAACAAATACAGCTGCTTCTTCTGGTCATCACTAGTGGTTTACTACTAACATGACCAGGGTTTAGAGGTTTTCTTTAAACATGGCAAATATTTACTGTGTTTTTCACCATTAGCCTAGACCCAGCCTCATGAATAGCTTATTTCCAACTGTTTAGTGATGTGACTCTTTGATTTGGCTTTCTTTGAAGCTGTTTTCCTGAATTCCTCTTTGCCTGGACTAGAGATATTTTAATCCTGGGCTCATATTATCAAACAACTCAGAATCACTCCTAGGACTTTCACGGAAAGTTTGAGTAGGACTAAAAATACTCCAAACTCAAAGCAGAACATGTGAGGTGGTTACAAAGTTTTCTGCAGCTCTTTGAGTAAAGGTTACAAGTTCTCCTCCGAGAAGGAATTACATCACCATTTTACAACACTTACCTTAAAATTTTATTAAGATATATTTTTATATCTATCTGAAGTATTAGATAATGAAATAAATTACAAGAAATACCAAGAAATATGTGGGTTTGTTATAAGCTACTTAAAGATAGGTAGAGGCTGAAACTCATTTTTGCCAAAACGTCTTGTCAGCTGCCTCCTTAGTAAAATACACTGCCAGAATAATGAGTCACAAAATTCAGATGGCAATAATTGGCTCCAAAGCTGTCCACACCAGACAGATTTTAAATGAACATCAGTTATGAAAGGAGACTTATCCATACCCGAAAGTGACAAAGGACCATTTTACATAGCAGTCAAATGTTTTCTCTACTTTTGGGCTTATTCTAAAACAGCGCCTTGAGTGATTGAGCAAAAATCTCAGGAGTGAGAGGGATTTCCTCTATGATCTGAATTACGTCCGTATTTTTGTACATCATTAACTCGCTCCTCCAAAAACAGAAACCAGAGAACCCAGACCTTATCACCACACAGGCCCCAAAGTCTCTGTATTAACAACAAAATTACTTCTGTGTCCAGAGAGAATGTGAAAATGTATTTTAGCTGTGACATTGAAAAGCGTTGCATTTCTTTGTATTACTGCCAGTTTTTACACTCTTCCTTGGGTAATGCCGCTTTATCCACAAAGTAATACTTAGACTATTGCCAGTGGAGCAGCTTCAGTGCTTCTGTCTTAATTTCATTGAGTCTTGCCTCACCCTGTTCTTGTCTTTGTGAAACACTGGCTCTCATTGTCAATGAACACATCTGTGGAATTTACAGGAAAAAGAAGGAAATTTAGTCTTGGAGTGTATTTTCTCTTAAATTCCATAAAATTGTTTATTGTTTTGTCTATTTACCTGCCATTGACTTAGGTAGTATTTGGCCACAAAGCATTATGCTTTATTCATTATTTATATTATACTTGGTCCTAGGGATTTAATTCCAGTGTAAGTAAACCACATGTTATTACAGACTTAACAGTTTGTCTGATTTCAGTTTCTGCCTCAGCCTCATCCTTTTCTGTTCAAGGACTGAGTTCAAGAAAGACATTACTGGAAATATCCCACGTAATTCAACCTTAATCTCTTCTTATTTCCCCTCCATCTGTGAGTCCTCCAATCAGGATAAATGAGATCCTGAGAACAGTGTTCTAATGGTTGTTTGGTTTGGTTTTGCCTGCAGTTGTTGACTGATCTGTAGAATTTAGTGTTTTGAGGTCAGTGACGCAATTTCTTTTTCCACAAGAGCAGTTATGCATTTTTCCTCATAACTGGGCTTTTTTATTATTGCTTTTATTAGTAGTATTGTGGTAATTGTTTGTGTGTGTTATTCGTGTGTACTTGTGGTGTTTGAGCTATAATCCCGTCAAGGGAAGTCCTTACTGTTGTTATCAGTACTGATGTGCTGTCCATTGCATTACTGTCGTACCCATAATCACATTAAAGAACACCCCTCAGGTATTGCTGCTAATGTAAATTAAAGTTTGTTAAAACCAGACTGATATGGAAAATGCTAGTCATCACTGCGATTGGAAGGACTGGTATCCCTGGTGTACAACAGTAATGAATCATGTCTTATGGAAAAAGATAGGTGTTAATGAGCAGAGTTGATGCAGAATGAAGCCGGATCGAGCTGTGAAATATTTCTTTGTCTAGTACCACCGTTTGCCAGATGGCTCGAGCACCTGCGTGCACACACATGCACACACAGTGCAGACAATCAATGCAGACACACATTCTTGTTCTTTTGTCTATATGAGGACCTCCACACATATTCTAAAATCAGACTTTATTTTAAAGGATAATTACTGTTTATTACTACTTTTGTGAAGTGTAAAATGATTACGCAAATTGTGCAGCCTGTAACAGTCACTCATTTAGACTGTCCTCTTGGTTGACCTACAATACATGCATAATAGAAGACATGACAGGTCCAAACATTTCCTTTTTTAGCTCCTAGTAAAGTGGTAAATGAAATTGCTGTTAGTTTGTTTACAACCTGTATTATGACTACTTAAGTGAGTAAGCAAAATAGCAAAAGCAAAGCATAGCAAAATCTATGAAAATATGATATAAGTGGCAATGAACAGGAATCATCCTTAAAGCAAAACCTAATGCGAGTGTCTTCAAACTAAAACTACCCCTCACTCAAAATCCTACAACTCACAAAGATAGAGGTACAAGAACATAAGCACACATGCCCCGTGGCAGGTAACAGTAAACCCTAGTGTTCAGACTCAGACATACAATACCCACATTGTTTGAGAAAAAAGGTATTAACATGATCAGGCTATTTTGGTAATCTGTTTCCCTTCCTTCTCTTCCTCTTTTTCCCATTCTCTCTTTCTTGCACACACATGCACATGCAGTGGGAGTGGATCAGGTATCGCCCCCTCGGCCATCATCTCATGTGACCCTCATCAGCATCATTCTCCTCTGTTCTTCTTTCTTGCTTTCTCTCTCTACTCTCTTTTTCCTGTCCTCCAGTTCCTGCTTCTCTCCTGATTTGTGGTTGACTTTTCACACTCATTAAAGTGGCAGACAAGACAAGCGAGAGAGGGGCAGAAATGAATCTGAGCTCAACCATGCCTAGGCTACATGGACCACAGGTGTAAGTTTAGAAAGGAGGAACGGGGAGATTGCTACTGGCTGTAATTTTAATATGCATGGGCGTGACAGAAGAGAGGAGAGTGACCTTTTTATGAGCTCCCCTTCCCCACTGCTTCATTCCACTCCTCTCATCTGAGGTTTTTTCATTCCTCCTCACTGATTGAGGAAGGGGAGAGAACGAATGAAAGAGTGAGCGAGAGTTAACTAGAAGGTCATAGCTCTATTTGATAGCCTTTTGTCTCACATCCAAAAACAGCACTGTTAATAGCTGCCCATAGGCCACTTTTAATGATTGGGCCTTATCTCTGGACACACACAGACAGTCACCCACAGACAGCACAGAGTGTCTTTATGGTGGCAAGTGGAACAATGTAGCTTTAATGGAGAAAGAACTATACTGCTGTTAGTTCTTATACTTACAGCAGTGAAACAAAATCAGGCCAAGGCTGCTATTTATCCCATTTAAAGCTCTGCTACATAGCCATTTTATTGTTCTTATTGATGTAGATTGTCACAATATTGAAAGCTCTTAGCAGTTTCAGTGCTAACAAGTTTTTTAATTTTCTGTAGTTTGGTTTTTGGTTTTTATTTCTTGAGAACATTGACTCCAAGGCTTTGCTATTGGACAATGTGATGCTCTCTGGATCCCTATTCGTAGATTTACTTTTCTCGTCCAATCCCTCCACAGAGAAGTCAGATATGCCCCCTGTGTTGTGCTCCTGGAGCAGTTGGAGTTTAGTACCTTCCTGAAGGACGCTGAAGTAGAGTGGAGGGTTTTATATGTGCACACGTATACACAGGTGCAAGTGCACATTTGTATGTACACAAGTTTGTATGTACAGTAAGTGCACATGTACAACATATATTATTTATAATGGATATGCATGTGGGATTGACTAAGCAAGCCAATGTATGTTTGTATGTTGTTGACTGGAATCGCCCCCCCTCCAGTTTAAATCGCACAGAGCTGTACCATTGTTTTTCTTGCTGTGCAGCTGTCTGATTAGAATTAATTGCCTGATGAAACATTAAAAAAGTGGAATGAATGCTGAGGTGAAACTGAAATGGTTGACAGTCAAGTAAATACTGCTGTCTTACAAACTTTAGCAGAGTGGTCTCTTCCCTCCAGGTGTCCAGGTAAATTGTTTTCTCTGTCTGATGTTGACTTTGGCACCTAGTGAGCACTGTGAAACCTTGTCAGACCAAACCATAGAAAAATTACTCAGAAATAGTCAAAGTAGTTTTTCCTGTCACCTTTCAGTAACCAGAAACAAGTGTTTGTATAACCGAGTGTGTGTGGTTGCCACCACTGGTGATTCAATAAAGTTAAAGAAAAGTTTATTTTTGGTGCATCTATTTATAGAAGGAGAAAAATATATTCTTTATCTCTAAAACAAAGACGAAAAAATGTGTGGCTAGCCCTCTTCCCCGTCCTTCTGCTTGATGTAGGAGAACGTATCAAACAGATACGCAGACACCTCTGGGAGAGCAGGTATGTGAAAGGGTAGGGGCTGTGTGTGGGAGGAGTCAGGACCTCATTTATAATGCCGGGGGGTTGGATGGAGTTCTACAGTTGCCATAGAGACCTTTGTGGCTGAGGCGGGTACGGTTTTCTGTCTCCTATTTATTCCTGAGAGGGAGGCAGTACAAAACATGCACGACCTAATAGTGGAATCCTACACCTTGTGCAGTTTTATAGAAACCCACACAGACGGAGCACAAGGAGCACCAGCTGAAACTCCCAACTCATCAGTTTTGGATTTGTTGGACTGATCCATGCACATATCAAGGTAACATATATGACATACACAGATTATTTAATACTTAGGCTACAACTCATGGAATCAGCACAGCAGTGGGCTGTTCAGAAAACACACATGCTGAATGGTCAAAAAAAGCTCTTTGGTAGAGAAGATAAATTACCTAAAAACAGCTGGGTTGCCTTTCCTAAATGTATAGTAGGAACAATAGTGCCTGACTCTTGAATCTACTTCTCTAAGTGCATAATCATAAAGATGTTGTCCTTTGTGTGTTTCAATATTTTGTATAATTCACACCTCTCTTAGTGTGAGTCAGAGTAGTCTTACAGTTTAACTTGGCATGCAAAGAGTTATTACTTTTATGTTTCTTTTTCAATTCTAGTTAAATTATTACACAAGATCTCACTCTGTTGCAGAAAATGTCCCACTTAGTGATGTTGTCAAAATATTTCCTTAAATCACCAGTTCATAATAATTTACTCTCCATCTGTAGATTTTATGTTTGTGTGCAGGTTGAATTTACTGTGCTTCATGATTTGCAGACTTTGCTGAGTGAGTAAGCTTTTACTGAGTCAAAATGTTATTGAGCTGGCAGATGTGTGCTGTGCTAAAAACATAATTCCACCAAATAAGTTCTTCTCAAAAAAATTACAGTGGCTTTCTGATTTTAAGTTGCTATTCCTCTTTTATAAGATTTCTTAATTGTAGTAATTATGACAGTGTCAAAATGTTAATGCGTGTTGCTGACTGAATGGGAGTGTGTTGCAAGCATCTGTTTCAATCTGAATTTACTGCTGTTCACAACACAGTGGTGTACAATGGTACCTACAGTACAAAGAGAGGGTAGATCTCCAAATCACATAAATCTTTTTTTATGTCTAAAAAAATGCTCTCTAGTGGATCTCTAGAGCATCCATTAAAAAAAAAAAAACTGCAGAACAGAGATTTTAAACTACTGAATGAAGCACCCTCTGTTTCTACATTACTTATGTCTTCAAATGTGCTCTTGACTTGTCTTTTAGTTTCATCTAATGAAAACTCACAGCTGCATGTAATTGAACAAGTCCGTTAAACTCATCATCTGCTAGAAATACTAGTAACTCTAGGCCAATTCATGAATGTGCTTTTAAAAGTGTTTGTCAGTAGTGGTTCATATTCATAAGCAACATTTATCTAACATATCAACAGCATAGTACCTTAGGTAAAAGGATCTGAATGAATGAAATGCGGGGTTATGCATAATTTAACAACATTTCCCCCAATACAGAAGTGGCCTAACAGGTTTCCCATCTGCTTTGGCATTCGAGCATTACCTTTGAAGGCATTTAAGATACTTTACTGTTGAGGCATTATATATCATCATTTAGCGTTATGCTATTTTAGTGCAGGGATTTGCATTTTTATACCTTGAGGATTCAAAACTGTTGCAACTGTGGCAAACAAGGTGACAAAGCAGAGCAGGGCTTTCAAGCGAGGCACCTCACTGTAAAACAAAGCTGTAATTTAGAATCACGGTCCAGAGGGTTTAAAGATCAAATTCCCAGCGTCACCTCGCTTTGCAAATCATAGGGGTGGCTGGACCTGCTACTTTGTTGTTCACATGTATGATATTTACCCTGTCACAGGTAAAGCAAGGAAAATAGAGAGGAGATGCTGACAGGAGGTAGAGCAGTGAATGGAGGAAAGAAAGGAGATGCTGAGGGAATGCAGAGAAGATTAAGAGAGGAGGTGGAGAAAGTAGGATTGTGGCTAGTGGTGTAATGGCACAAGTTTTACTTATTAACAATTTCTATGTGAACTTACAGTATATGAGCAGTGTATTAATACATTTTAATATATCATACCAGTATGTGGTAATGCTTGCCAGATAAAGACATTTCCTACTGTGAGATCAATGAAATACTACTAGTATTACATATGTATGTGTCGGGGGCTTGCTTTTGGCACAAGTGGATGTGTGTGTGAGAGAGAGGGAGAGAGAGAGAGGAAGAGAGAAGAGGGAGAAAGCCAGAACATAAATGCATGTTTGAGAGGAAGACAGGGAAAAGGGGAAAGAAAGAGTGTGCATATTTATGAGTAAGTGGTTGCTGTAGGCGTGCGTGAAAAAGGGGTGAGGGATAGAGAGGGAGATGAATTGCATTGTGCTCCGTAGTGTTGGGGAGGAGAGGGGATTGAGGTTGGAGTCTTGAGATAGCGACTGGGGATCAACTCATTCAGAGCTTCAAATGGCTTTGAGAAAACCAATCAAACCAGCATACACTCTCCACGTCTCGCTCACACACTTTCTCTCTCTCTCTGGGTCTCGCGCACACATGCACTCAGTCGTACATGCACAATATGGAGTTCACTGCACTATTGATCTGCTTCTATGTGGCTGTGATTAACTTGAATGCAACACACAGACATAAACATACACATGCATGCACGTACTTACACACATTGATCTCTGGTTTGAAATCTCATCTGTCTGGCTCATAGCTAGATGACTGATATGGAACTGTCAGTAAGCCACTTAAATGGCTAATGCATCAGCACACACACACAGTCACACACAAACAGGGTTGGGTTATGAGTGATGCGTTCAGGGGTAAAAACTCATGCCTTTCCCAGAATCATCAATGCAGTTATAAGCAAGCAGCTCCCAACAGTGTGTTGGCATGTGTGCAACCTGACAGGAACATGCAACTCCCTAGACTGTAGCCACACACACAATCATTTAAGCCGGCACAGAGTTAAAAAGCCTGTAAATGTGTCAATCATTGTTTCAGTGAATGACTTCTGTTACCAGCTACCCTGAAATTTAAATGTTTGTTTATTTACTTTTTTTAAGATTATGTCACTTTTCAAATGTGTTTCAAATTTCTTTGTAGAACCAAACAGGAAAACAACTCATCTGGAAACAACAAACACATTTCATGAAGGGATTCAACAAATATCTTCGTTAGACAGATTTACAGTTTGTAACCCAGTTTCAGGTGCAGTGCTGCAGCTAATCCAGTTGACAGCGGATAGGATTAAAGGGCTTTTTTGGGGGGGGGGGGGGTTTGCTCACACATTTAGAACACTTTCAACCAGTCGTTCTGCCTCTCGCCTTTTGTCACCTGTCAATCACATTCATGTTAATGATCACACTTCATTTTAATTGTCGAATAGCTTTCTTCCAGCCCTAAGCTGTTTCCATGGCCTGCGGCTGACAACGCTTTGCTTCCCCCACAAGTAGAATGCAGTCCCAAAACAACTTATTATTCACATCGAAATACTATTCACATTCTGTTAGGTGACTTTAAAAGGTCACTGTTATACATAAAAATATATAGATATTTTTGGTTTTGCAGCTTTAACCAGAATAGAAAGAACATTTTTATTTTTTCAGTAAAAATAGGCACTTCAGTTCCAAACTTTCACACCTAGGAGCTTCCCTCGTGTCTCGTACTCCCTCTCCCTCTCTTCTCAGTCTAACATACACTTTATCTTTCTCTATTTCTTCAGGAGCTTCAGTTTGAACGCCTGACCCGGGAACTTGAGGCTGAGCGTCAGATTGTCGCCACCCAGCTGGAGAGATGCAAGCTGGGATCAGAGGCAGGCAGCATGAGCAGCATCAGGTAACATGCACACCCTGTGTGTCTGTGTGTGGTGGGGTGGGGAGTGGAGGGGTATCAGGTAATACACACTGTTCCCATCTTTTGTGCTTTTGCATGTGGTGGTTGGATTTGTGTGTGTTGTGTGTGTGCGTCCTTAAACACAGACAGGTAAAACATACATTGTGTGTGTATGTGAGACTTTGGGGGTCACAAATCAAATAAACATCCATAAACATCCCCCCCTTCCCCACACACACACACACACCACCACCACCACCTCCCACGCACACGTGTATGTGTAAACTTAGAGCTTGATGGAACAGGCTCTGGGTCCTTCATGACACTAATGCTGACTGTACCATTATACACCTTCACCCCACACCCACCCTCCCACATACACAAACATGCACACACCCTTGGAGTTTTCTCCTCAGATCTATAGAGTGATGTTACAGGAAAAGAACAGTGTTCCCCCTGCTGTGGGGTGCATTTATCAGCTGGATGGATTGGGACCACACTGAGGTTACAGGCAAAATCACACACACAGATTAACACACTCATGCACATCAATGGTGTCACATAGAATAAAACAACACTGAACTTGTGGCGAGCTTTACACAAATACTATACAGGCACGTGACATAATGATGTGATAGTATGATAACACACTTCACAAATCTGCAAACATGCACGTTCTTACATACAGCACTGGCACACACACACACACACACACACACACACACACCACACATGCTAGTTGCTGAGGGCTTGATATAACATACACATCAACACAGCCCTTGGCAACATTGCTGAGGGTGTGACAACACACACCTTCACCCACACATATACATGGTCACAAAAAGTCCTCAGAGACTTGGCTCAAGCCTTAGTATTACACTTCCTGGAACCCCTTTGTCATATTACAGCATTAATTAGCATATTATCCAAAGCCTTGAAACCCTTCAAAATACCTCATTATGTTCCCTATTTATAAGTCTGACCTTTCGGCTGATAAAATAATTTTCAGACGAGGAAAAGAGAGCTTTTAGTAGAACGAGGGAGTAAAGATGAAGGAGGGATGGATGGAGGAGAAGAGATATGTGCGACAAGCATGCTAACTTTGAATTTTTTGCTAACAGCTCAAATCATGAGCTCAATATCTGCTCCTCTCCTCACTAAATCACTGTCGCCCTTACCTTCTCTCTTGTACAGGGTTTGCCTCACTGTGAATAAAAATCCTGAGAAAAAGTAAAGTTTGTTGGAAAGTTGGGATACATTTGATACGTTTGTGTGTATGGGTATGATTTTGTGTTTGCATGAATTTAGCTGTGACGTCAAAGAGCCAGGTTCATATAATTTCAGCATCCCTCTCACTCCCTCAGGCAGGTTATTGCATAAGTCCATAACCCTGGTGGTGGTGGGGTGTGTGTGTGGGGGGACTTCTGAACATTTCCAAATTCATCTCAGTCTCAGATGAGACATTTTTTGTGAACGTTTGGAGGCTTCCTTTCTGCATGCATTTCTGTTAGTTCCAAGTTCCATTATTTGTTAAAATACCTGGATAGGGATTTAAAAATAACCCAAGCACCAATATCAAAGACAAAGACACTCTGTATCTGTTTAAGCTTGGGTTTATATTAGATTACCTTTATTATGCAGCATGTTTGTGTTGTGAATAATCCTTGTGCAGATCTCCACCATGATGTGATTCTAAGTGATACCCAGACTTTGGTGTATTTATAAGTGATTTACGTGGCAGTAAGATAGTAAATGTAAACTTGGATTAATTTGTTATTCGTTAAATTAATTGTCTCTAAACCTGACTCTAGAGTCTAGAGTTCAAGGCAGAGTTATCAATTAAAATCAGCCTTTCATATATTTATATATTTGCATTGATTTTGTTTCAGCTCATCTTTCAAACTGTTCTCCTCTTGTTACTCTTGACTCTATGATTTGTTTGGCTTATTAGCCCAATGTCAGGCCATCATAATTCATACTGTATATTATTCATTTTATTTTGGACAGGCCAATCAATATGTTTGAATAAGATATTTATGAAAGTAAATAACTGACTCTTTTTCTTGAAAGAGCCATGTAGATGGCTTGTATGGACTTACTTTTTCAGCAAGTTTAACTCTTGGAAGATCTTTGACTTCCACTTGAACCCAACATGTGGCCTGTCACTTTCTTATAAAATAATTTCTGTTCATTTTCTTTACTGGCAACATCGTCTGAAGTCCTCAACATATGTTAAAAAGTCTGTGAAAGTTCTGTTTATTGCAACACTTCACCATGGTTTCATCTGAACAGACTGCATCTGTTTGGGTGTATTCGCTTTATGCTTGTGAGAATGTCTGCTTGTGCGTGTGCCTGTGCCAGCAATAGTCTGTCTGCTGTCAAGTCTACTGTATCACAGTTGCATAATCTTATGATTATCACATGAGATATGGAGGATTGGCTTTGCCAAGCCTTTGTCTGCTGACAGCTCACTATATGCCACAGAGTCCACATCCATCCCTGAGTGCGCTCAAATTTGTCAATGTGTGTCAACTAAAATGTGTGATATGCATTTGTCTTCCTTTTTGTGCATATGCATACACACCTGTGACAGCTCACCTCTGGGTTTGCCCATTTCTATTTTTTGATTTTTACTCCATTTTGATTGACATTACCCTTTATGCAGATTCCAAATACCCCCCCCTCCTTTTTTTTTTGTTCGGAGCCTAAGTATAGATGTTAGTGTCTGCAATATAACTGTGAATGATCAGACAGAGTCTGATGATATTCAAAGAGACAACGCTAACCTTTCCCATGGTCTCCAACATCACCACTCATTTTCCTCTCCTTCATCAGGGTCTTAGTGACAGGCAGCAGCTAAATATAGAGTGTAGTGGCTGGCACTGAGTAAATAGGTGTTATAATAGGTGTTATTATAAAGTACAGGGTAAAAATGAAGGAAGGCAGGTGAAGTAGTTGAATTGTGAGGAAAACGGAAAACAGTTAAAAAGACAGACGCACACTTGGAGTCTTATATATATTCTATATAGCATTTTTGACATGTCATGAAAAATGTACTCTCATCTTATTCTTCTAAAGTTATGTTTCTGCTTTCATGACAGTCTATATTCTCTCAGACAAGGTTTCCTGTGGGCTTTAAGCTGCATCCACCATATTCACTCAGCAGTGGGTATTACTCTGTTAGAAGCCTGTCAGGGTGAAAGCTACCTGGTACCCTGTAGTTTTGTGTGTGTCTGTGTGTCTATTATTATTCCAGATGTGTGGGTTTTTGTATACCGTCTGTTGTGGGTTTGTATTGCAGTGCTGTGCTTGTGTTTGCATGTGTATGTGTGTTCTTGGCAGCCGCTGCGAGCCTGCGTGTTCTTAGTTGTGTTCCGCTCGATAAAGCAATTCAGGCATCTCCACGGATTCCACCTCAGAGCTGAGGACCCTAAAAAATGCCTGACTGTTGTGCAGAAACCCAGGGCATTACTGACTAACATCTGTTCACACTGTGAACTGTTGGCATGCGACACACTCTTTGCAGGAAGGAAACACACACTGGCACACATACACATTCACATGCAAACACGTAGACTCCAAACACCATGCAGAGACTAATCTGTCATTTTTTTTACATTAGTGGTAAGTGGCAGCCATTGGGAAACATTTGCTCCTGCTGTCTTTTCTGCCTGAGTGGCTGTGCAGCACAAGCCTCCAGTGCTCTTTCAAAAGGATATACCATAAAATTTATGGTTGATGTACAATTAGTATTCATCTATTTTTCACCATTATGGAGATGCCAAGACAAACAGTGATAGAGTACTAAATTATGTGAAGTTAACAACAGGAATTACCTTATATAGAGATTCTAATTGCATACGTCAATCATGCAAATAAAGAAAATTTAAGAGATTTGATATATTGGTCAATACTGGGAGATGTCAACATATGGAGACACCCAGATTGTTGAGTTTTAGACTGCATATCTTCTATTCCATTTCAACCTCCTGCAGTAAAACATTTGTTCGGAGCGTCATGGACTTTGTGCTGACTTCTCACATCTTTATATCACATATCTGTTTTTCATGAACAATGAAATAAATCATCCATAAAACTTAAGTAAAATTCTTAATGCACTCATTGTCATCATCGCATGCATGTGCACGAACATCCCCACCAGGCTTATATTCATACGCACACCTGTAATGATATATACACACAACAGTGCCAGATGCTGTGTCACCTTGACAAATACATTTTTACTCCCTGTCTGGTGGTCATGGAAACTCTCACCAACAAGGAAAATTATTGTACCATGACACTGGTTTGTATGTGTCAGTACGTGCCAAATACCATATTGTACGGTAGCAGTATGTCATAAGGTAATGAGAATATAAGCACAAGACTCCACTCACTACCATCCACTATTACGCAACATGGTGCAATCATTTTTTACCTAGTTTTGTAGTTCTGTGTTTTTGAACTACGTTTTTGATTGCTCAAGCAAGCTGGTCTGAGCGTCAGTCTCTTACCCAGGCCTAGAGGTCTCATCACAAGAGGAAACATCACACCAAGGGAGAGGAAAGCCCTCCAGAGAGGATCATGGGAATGGAGCTTCCCTCCATGGACACTGTTCACCCATCGCTGCAGGAATAAATTACGGGCCATTTTCAGAGACCCACATCACCCTGGATACTCTGTGTAGGTGGAGAAGCTCCAGACAGCAGCTAAGATACCACTAACCAGAGAGCATCAGAACAAGCAGAAAGCGCTTCCACAGCAGTTCCTTCCCAGCAGCTACTGGACTACTTGCGAAAGACTATTACCCTTCTGCCAGTTAAAACTCCTCCGACACTGTGATAACAGACTGATAACAACCCCCCACCCTTCACATGCAGAAATGGTCACACACACATGCACATACCCCCCTATCTTTTATTGTATTTTTTTACTTGACTGAGAGATCCGCATAAGAATTCCATTTCCCTTTTACCTGAGCAAATGGCAAATAAAGGCTTGGATTGAACCTTTCAGAGTCTTTGAGTGCATGTAGTGTTCTTTGTTCATTCATGTGACCTTAATCGGGTCCATGTGATGATGTGGTTGTATAAAAGCAGATACATGTTGTGTATGTTGAGAGAGTGAAAAGTACACAGTGACAAAGTCACACATGAGCACTGAGGATGTCCATGATAAGTAAACTGTGTTCAGCTGTCTGCTTGCCCTATATGTTGCAGAACTAGGGTGTATGAAACATTAATGCTTCAACTGATACACAGAGATACAGATTGAGATACAAAAAAGTGTGTGTGTGTGTGTGTGTGTGTATGTGTGTGTGTAAGAGAGAGCAAGAGAGAGCAAGAGGGAGGGAAAGTGAGGTGTAAAGTTCATGTCCTGAGGCAGTAACAGCTTTCTGATTGTGTTGTTCAGACTTACACATCTGCCCAAAGACCCCTCGGGTAGGTCAGAGAAAGGTAACGCCTGAGTGTCCAAGAGTGTGTGTGTGTGTGTGGTGTTTGTGACAGATAGCTAGAGAGAGAGAGAGAGAGACAGAGAGGAAAAGAGAGCACAAAAGCAATGAGTCACCACTTACACATGCTGGCCCTGCTGTGCGTTGGTGCCCAGTCCGGGAGCCCGTATAGGGGTATTTTTTCTAATCAAGCTGTGATATTTAGTTCCACACCAGCAGGGACCAGCACCACTCTTTGTGCCGCATGTACGAACACACCCACACACATACCCACACATTTCCTCACCCTGCGCCCAAGACTTTTCTTAGGGGCAACTACACTTACTAGACTGCAAAGTTGTCCTACCCTGAGGAGCAGACATTCACACCACTGGTATGGGCTTAGTCTTCACACACTTTAGAGTTGATCACAGCAACTAATAGACCCTAGACACACGTTAAGCAACAGAACATTTTTTGTAAAAAGTCCCCAGCTCCTCATTGAATTATGTTTTGTCTAACTTTCTATCATTTTATCTTCTTTTCTGTTCTCCACTGTTTTCTCTTTTATTTAATACTTTGGTCAAAAACTGAAGTATTAGATAAAATACAATTTTTGACCTGATGATGGTGCTAGATGAAAGTCAGGTTATCACCAAAGTTATTGCGATTCATCCTGTTGGGAACATAAATACCTGGACCAAATTGTAAAGAAATCCCTCCAATAGTTGTCAAGACATTTCACTAGGGATCTAAAATGTCAGCCTCATGGTGGCACAAAAGGAAAGTTGGGGGATCACCTAAAAGGCTTCATCCTCTGGGGACTGTATATGTCTGGACAAAAGTGGTGGACCGAGCGGCCACCTGACATTGCCATCCATAGAGCCTCACTGCTAGCGTGGCTACTAAAAACTGAAATACACACTTTCTTCACATTTTCTTTTTAAAGCTTATGTGATTAAAGTTGCCCCCCTTGTCCATTTGAATTACCCAATTAAAGTGTGGTGTGAATTAAATAAGTCTTTTAGCATCATGTTGAATGTATGAACTCAGTATATTCTAATCATTATAGCACTACATTATTGCATCACATCAATTTGAAATTAGTTTACAGACATGCATTAGACACATAGGTGATTTGTGTTTTATGTTGGATTTAATTTATTGGACAGGTCCATCACATTTTAGACTTCATCATGCAGTTATCCATTTTACAGCTTTTCCCGTGCTCTCTTTCTGTCCCTGACCACCCTCCTGTTTTTGCCACGGCTAAAATACTATCCAATTACATTCCTTTATCTCACTATACCCCACTCTCGTCTCCTGCATTTGGTGATAATAGAGGTATCCATCACACCATTAGCTGCAGGCGGTTTTATAAGCTCAGCAAAATGCTGCATAGAGAGAACTCAAATTATATGCCGCTGCATTATACCTTAAAATACGCATTGTGTTTGGGCCTGTGTGTGTATGTGTGTGTCTGTGTGAGTGATGATGAGACCGCAAGTCATGCTCCCCCCTAATGACTGATGATGCATTTCCAAGAGGAGAAGAGAAAAATGGTGGCAGGTGGCGACATCTCTCACACTGCTGTCGTCCCCACTGTCTATCTTTCTGTCTGCCTCTCTCTTTGTTGTTTTATCTCTCCTCCTAGCTATCTGTCTTTGCCCTTAAATTACATCTCGGCTTTTTCGCATTTTGGTGAGCGCATTTCTTTTCTCCACGACATATTTCAATGTATATGGAGAAACCCTACCTTTGGCTTTGTGTTTCTGTAAAATGAGTTGATAGTATTTATAGCAGCCAGGTTAACTGTTATTTACATGGAATTGTTGGGTTAAAGGCATTCAGACGTAATACAATTAGAAAACTGATATTTTATTGATGTTGCGGATTGAAAAATGCACTTTCATCTCAGCATCTTCAACAAGGAAGTCAGAGGTCAGAGTCGGCTACAGAACAACACTCCAGTGCGGGCAGGGATTTAGGGATTGATCGTTGCTTAGGGACACATAAGTACAGCCGATGTATACCAAGTATACTAAGAGCTTAAATCTTGCCCAATCGATAGCTGATCTCTTGAACAGTAGCCAGAACAGTGGATGCTCTGCCACTCCTGAGCATCTATCTTAGAGAAACAGTCTGCTAAAATGTGACATTTTTCTGTTTCTCCTCTCTTGTGGTGAACACAGTGCCTTTTTGTTATTGTATTGGCCATCTCTATCCTTACACTTCAGCTCATTTATTGTGAAGGAAGGGTAACTATCTTATTTTGCTACTATTACGGCAATGTTTTCAAATCAAATCATATCTTGCAGTGACGGCGGTACGAACAATAGTTTGCCAAAGCTTCTTGAATAAAACAAGGGTTTTACTGTATGGTATGACAGTTTAACTGTCTGAACAAAAGCCAAAAAGAGAACGATTATAGAAAATGTCTTTACTATTCAAAACTGATTTAATCTAACGAGTGACAGCGATTAACATTTTTGACTGCATTGCACTAGTTAGTTTTTTTCTACATAGGTATTTTTTTTATAGTCAGTGAGATTGTGTGATTAAGGGTATATCTTCTTTATTTTGTCAAAATATGCATAACCAATTTCTGAATTTGAAAGATAGTTAGATTAAAATACATAGTATCTGTCTAATTCTAATGACAGTGTGGCCTCAGTCAAGCTTTCCTCAGTATTCATAATTGGTTCTGAAATCCTGTTAGCTTATAACCTGTCAAAAATATAGTCAGCTTTCTGTCAGTGATGATCATCAGGTATTCAGCCACTATGTACTCTGTTAAGGATCAAATGTCCCTCTGCCCATCATTCCAGCTGTGGATGTGAAGGCGGATAGATGGGCCATGTTTACTCCTGTAGGAGTCAGCAGCTGGTGACTCCATGTCAGTGGCAAGGAGACGGAGGCCGGCAGGGCCAACAGCAGCAGTGTGTGCGTGTGTGTGCACCCGTGTGTGTGTGTGTGTGTGTGTCCTCATGCTGAGGGGAATCGGGGGTGTTTGGTTCATTAAACATGCAAATGCATGCTTATCTTCCCCCAACACCAGATAGTGGTGAGAATAGATAAGAACCAACCAAACCATGCCAGAGAGACAGACAGAGAGAATAAAACAGAGAGAATGTGATAGAAATAAACTGAGAGAGAAACACTGAGACAAAACACAGACAGAGAGAGAGATAAAAAAGACAGCAAGAAAGAGACTAATTCCAAAAAGCAAGGTGTGGAGAGAGAACAGGAAAGAGGGCAAGAGGCGCAGAGAGACAAGTGAAATGAGCTTATTAATAAATGCTTTGCAGGGTAATGTCTCCCCAGAGCTTATATAATAGGACACCTGATGGTGTCCTATTATATAAGATGGTGATGGAACATGTGTGTTATCTGTTTTTCTTTTTTTTTGACATCAATAGTCATAATGACAATATTTTGTTAGTGTGTAGTGGATTTGTCTGTTATTTTATCCATGTCACTTATTCATCAAAGAGCTCTGATCACATTTGAACAAAATTTGGAAATATGATGCATCTCACTGCTCCTTTTGACATTTTGTAAATTACAATGATTGGCCCAGGGGAGTGCTGTAATTACAGGTTAAAACAAGGTGATAAATATGTTACTGATTGGCTGTGAGGGATGCTACATCATGTTGACGTGTTTATTGTTGCCTTGTTAGTGAAAGAAACAATGTTTTTTTCTCGCTAGACCACATCTTCAATGCTGCCGTGTTTATGCCTGATCCGTGCTGAAGGGATTCCACTTTGTGCTGAAGTTACTGTGAACTCTTTCCATAAAACTTTCAGTGTGTGTGCATCATTTAGTTTGGCGCTCCTTTTGACTTTGGTTCTTATAATTATTCTGAGGGGGAGTGTGTGTGTGTTTGTGTATTTGTATGTCAGTAAAGGCAGTTATTAGTATGCATTTATGTGGGATTATGGTCTCTGCTTTGCTGTCAATTCAACAGGAATGGCTGAAAAAAAGTGTGTGTGTGCATTCATCCATACAGAGACGCCGAGATGTTTTGTTGACAACGCACTCAAAAAGCTCGACAGGCTATTACGGTGCTTTTTAATATTCAGCGTTTGTTTGTGTGTGTGTGTGTGTGTGTCTGTGTGTGTGTGTGCACAGGATCACGTGTGACGCTTTTCCCGCCCGCCTGCGTGTCTGCCGCCTTGTAGGCATGTGTTTTTCTGTATTTGAGTGTGTTTTGCGACAGTGTGATCAGTGTTGGGGAGAAAAGATTTCCATTTAACAGGATTAAAGTAAGCTGGTTTCATTAAATGCCAACTGTAATTCAGTTCAGTTATGGTAAAAAACACAGTGATCTTATTTGAGATGCATTGCAGAAAAATAGGTGATTACTTGTGATGTTACACATGAATGCATAGTGTTATAGTCAGTACGTGCCTTTGTTTGGATCAAGTTAATATTCCAGTGTAGTGTATTTCTGCCTATAATATTAAAAGCTAAGTAGTAACTGGACCTACCAGTTTTATGGGATTTCAAGAGATATTATAAATTAAATCTTGGATTCACAGGAATATAAATATAATATATAAGTAGATCATTTCACAGGAATATCATGTACAGCAATTACACTTTTCACATTCACTGTGTTATATAAACCCAAACTAGAAACAGGGAATAAAAAACATTTACATGGATAGGATGCACTTGGACCACATGTGTTTGTTAAAGATAATGAGACATGAGAGATTTAATACTCCACTGACACTGATGCTTTTTGTTCAGGTCGGCTCAGCCAACTATCTCGTTTACATTCACTGGATATATTTAGATCCAATACTGCAGGTAATGTTGTTAATGGTAATGTCCAGAGACGTGGAGAGACAGAGAGAGGCAAATGAGAGACAGAGTGAGTGAGGAAGAAAAGGGGCTGAGGTGGAGGAAGAGGATAGAAAAGATAAACATGCAGAGAGAAAGGGAGACAGATAGGTGAGAATAAAGAAGATGGGAGGTGAGAGATCGAAGGAAGGGGAAAGGACAAGCTGAAATTTGGACGGATGGGCAGTGATGAAGAAGTCCTAGTGAATGTGCACATGACATTAACATGCAGGACTTAGAAACAGAGCTGCTTTCAAGTTCTTTTCCTCTTAGTGAGGTCCTGAAAAGTGTGTGTGTGTGTGTGTGTGTGTGTGTGTGTGTGTGTGTGTGTGTGTGTGTGTGTGTGTGTGTGTGTGTGTG
>JAVQJL010102334.1:0-11434 GCA_036024295.1 Nannoperca obscura
GTGTGTGTGTGTGTGTGTGTGTGTGTGTGTGTGAGAGAGAGAGAGAGAGAGAGAGAGTCTGGATTTCCTATTGTGGACTTATATGGCATTTGTAAGGTGTTGCTTAGGCTGCATTTTGAAGTGAAGTGAATCCCAACTTGATGGGGTATGAACAATAGTAAACGTGTGTAAAGGGGGGGTGGGGGTTGTAAACTGAATAGAAATAAAAGGTCCAAAGGTTTTCTTCTGGGTGGGGAGCAGCACCAATCCTCTTCAACGGGGGTTGTTGACCTGCAGCGGCCTGGAATGTAAATGGATTTGGTTGCAGACGTGACCCGCAACCATCGGGTGGCGACACATTCCTGCAGCGCCCCCTTCTGCCTTCTCCTCCTCCTTCTCCTCCTCCTCCTCCTCACTTTACAGAGCAAAGCCCGGATTTCTTTTCTCTTTCTGTTTGAATCACATGCATATGAATCACATGCGTCCCTCGTAAGCAGCGTGGAGGACAGACCTGCAGGAAGCACATCTGTGGGCATCTGGTCAACTCATCTGACAGATGAGACATCTGACCTTTAACCTTTAGGGGTCTTATCCCATCTGCGTGCACTGGTAGTTTTAGACATATGCTGGGGGGGACTACTTTCATTTTGATGCTATAAATTCAGTTCAATTATGGTGCTTTTTTAAATCTTGTGTAATAATAAACGGAATATCTTTGGCTTTGTACTATAAACTATGCTATATTTATCACACCGGGAAACTGGTTGTGAAAAATTAACAAATGTTAACATAACGTTAACATTTTATGGACCAAACAATTCATTGAGATAATAATTATTCAAGAATCAGCAGATTAATCGATAATGAAAACAATTGTGACTATTGTAATTAGTAATTACCCAAATGCCCAAAATCTTTTCTTCCACTGTGTCAGTGTTCTGGTTCATTTTGTAAAAATGTAAAATGTAAGTAAATATGTAAAAATGAAATACCACAGTATGGTTTCCATTTTATACTAACGTGTAATTTTCAAGTGCCGTTTTTAGCAGTTAGCCCGAGAAGTTATACATGTGTACCACAAAACATGGCCTTGTTACTCCTAGTTAATACACTGCCCTAAAATTGTGAAAAACTAGACGGGGAAAAATGAGAATCATCGTGCATCACTGGTAAAACTACATAAGAAAAGTATTTCAGGTGTCCTTGTATTTTTTTGCTCAACCTCTTTCCAATCAGATCTTGTGTTTTCAGGTCACTGAAATATCCCTGTGAAAGAAAGGTCATAAATGAAATAGTATGCTGGTGAATGGTCATCCCCCCATTGTTGCAGATAAGGTATGTGCTGTAAGGCCAGACAAAGCGGAGTGTAATATCTCCGCCCCCAAAAAAGGCCAGAGCATTGATTTCATTAGCCACTGCAGTATGGGGTTCTCTGTTTGCTTAAGCTACATTCCTGGGATTCCTGGCCGTCTACAGGCTGGCCAAGATTTGTCTGTGTTTGAGAAATAGCTCTGTTTCAGACCTCAAAAAGACACCATTGACACCATTATTTCCATCATATATACTGTAAAGTAGATGTCTGCGTTTAATAGACAAAAAGGGATTTGCAAATACAATCTCACAGCAAACCTTTGTCACAAAGGTCCTCTTGATTTGCTTCTTTTATTCTTTTATTTTGTTGAAATCATAGAAAGCAAGGGGATTTGAAAGATTGTGCCCTTAGTTTCCATGACTATGACTAGACATATAGCTTTCAAATTGTTTTTAGTTATTATATGGTCTGAATGTCACTTTAGCAGCTACCAAATTACAGTAAACTATTAAGGCGTGTCAAGGCATGACCTTTTTCAGGGTGAGTGTAAGCAGCAGATTGACTGTGATAAGCACTCAGTTAGAAAAGACCTGAATGTGTCTCTATCACTGATCTGTTTTCAGTCATGGAGTGATATTTGGTTCATCCGAAAGAGAGGTTATCAATACTTCATCAGACCGCAACTTAGAAGCTGCGGTGCTCCACTGTAATGTGGATAATGTGTTTCAGATGGCGTCTTTGTGGTTAACTCACATCTGTGGCCTTCTTCTCCGACAGTTCCAGTTTCTCCTGAGCATCCTTCAGGGCCTCCGAGTACTTGTCAAGCTCATCCTCTGTTCCCTTCAGTTTCTTCTGCAGAGCGAGCAGCTCATCCTCCATCTGAAAGAAGCCAGATATGACAGGGAGTCAGGAAGGATACTGCAAAACCAAACCAAGGTTTGGCCCTTGAGAAGTAAAAGCAGTTATAATGTTTATCATGTTCACCACCTTAACTAAATGTGTTAGCATGCTAACATTTGCTAATTAGCGCTAAACACCAAGCACAGCTGAGGCTGATGGGAATGTGAATTTTACATGTATTTGGTCATAAGCCAAAGTATTTGTGGCAATCCATCTAATAGTTGTTTAGTTATTTCACTCTGGACCAAAGTGGTGTAAGGACTCACATTACCATCCGTGGAGACACTCTGCTAGCATGTCTAAAAGTTCAACATGTTTGCCCTTTATTCGTGATAATTTACAGAACTACAGAAGGTTTTCATCAGGACTGTTTCTTCAGAATGTAAAGCCTTCACGATGAAGTTTGTGGATTGTCAAGAGCATAACTAGGACATTGCCTCTGAAAAGGCAAATTAGTGGTGAATTAAAAAAATGTCTCTGTAATTTGGATGAACCAGTCCTTTAATTGCTACTGGAGTCTGTTGTCTGTAATGTATATTGATATTAAGTATTAGTTTTGTGTATTTTCACTGCCTGCTGTCAACTTTACTGCACGATGATGTTTATCCCATTGTGCCAAGAATAGCAAAGAAATCATCTCTTAGCGCTGCTTGTAATTCCTGCCATCCAAACAAACTAAAGAGCTCTGCGTAATCTTCTAGGATTTCATGCTGACTGGTCCTTGATGTGGAAGACATGCCGGGGGTCCATATGTGCAGTGCCAGTGACAACTGTCACATCCTTGTGCTCTCCGAGGGTATGATTAGGATATTAGCCACCAGAGAGAGAGGATTCTTTCCACTTGCTTTACTGTAGCTCCTGGCTTTGTGCATGCCCCTCCAACTCCCTGCTCTCTAACATTCCTCTCATACCACCATGATGACGACGCCACCTCTCAATGTGCAATAATTGCCTCTATTTAGAAACCTCAAATATCTTATTACATCTCCAGATTGTGCTTTGCTCGTATCAAGTGGTACAAGTACGCTATCATTAAGTTAGCCACTGAAATATCAGGCTCTCTGAGGCTCTCACACTGCAGCACCAAATATGGATGCGCAAATATTTGGAATTTGTGAGGTTTTCTTTGATATGGTACAGGTTTAAATTCAGATAAGGATGCTGGGTAATGCAGATCTCTCCTGTTTAAGAGTCAGAGCCACAGCTGCTAGGGATGGGTTGTTTTAACACTTCTGGTGGCTTCAAGTAATCCCTCCGGTTCCTCTGTGGATAGCATGTCCAGCAGCCGTCACTCTGCCATTCTGTTTGTGCATCCCTGTGGACATCCGCCACCTTCTCCTGCCTACCAAAAGACACGGCCCAGGGGCTCAGTATCAGCTGCTCGCTGTAATTCAGCATTTGGTGCTTTGGGAAATACTTGACATTTTATGTTGAGCCCCTATGCAGTCTGTACAAGTGGTTTGGTATTTAATTTATTATTTATTTATTATTATTTGTCTAAGACCAAATTATCATTGTAATGAAACACCAATATGTGAACTAATTTATGAATGTAATTTGATATGGTACTTTCTTCATAAATGAATCTACCTAAATGAAATTTGGCTTATCAGTGGATAAAAGAGATTCAAAGGGAGGGCTGTGCAATATGGAAATCTATATAACAACATTAATGAGGATACTTTTTGATACTGATATATATCATCAAATGGAAAATGAAAATGTACACAAAATCACATATAAAATAAGTTGTGCAATATGTCATTATATGTAATTATATTGTTGCAGTAGCTCTCCATTTTAATGCATTTTAAATATTGTAAAAAAAACAATTGGTACTTTTTAGTTTTGTTTTTCAGTGCTTCATTTTGTAAATTGTAGACGTTCAAAACTTTTAAAATCTTACTTATCAATGCATCTGTTCTTGTAGTTCTTTTAGCTGCTGTGACACTTCAATTGGGATCAGTAAAGTTGATCTTATATATGAAAGCCTTTATATGATAATATTAAATTATTGCACAGCTAACTATAGATTCATTAAAACTTTGTGTATAACAACATCAACCCTTGCAGTAAGTCCATGACGTCTATCCCGTGTTATCATTAAAACAGCCTTGTCTCACCAGCTTGCATTTGTCCTCCGCTGCCTTTTTGTCCGACTCAGCCTGCTCTGCCCTGTCGATGGCGTTCTCCTTGTCCAGCTTCAGCATCTGCATCTTCTTCTTGATGGCCTCCATGGTGACGGTTGGGTCTCAGTGTCTCACAGGCTTCGGGGGTGAAAAAGTTTTTATTTCTTCAGGTTAAAAGCTGTTGCAGATGTTCAGAGGAAGACGCCTCACGAGAGCCGTGGCAAGGTTGAGGGGGAGAGAGCAACCAGCAGATGCAGAGAGGAGGAGAGAGATAGAGGGAGCTCAGAGCGAGTGAGCAGAGGAGAGGAGAGGAGGATGCAAACTGAGCCTCGGTGGAGCTCTATGGGATTTAAACTTGACTGGAGGTTTTGGAGACAGCCCCAGTTTCTAGTGACAGCCCTTTCCCAGTGTTTACCCCTTCTGCCACTCCCCGCCTTGGTTACTCTAGAAGTTATTGTACCCCCCTCCCTAATCTAAACTTCACCTCTTCAAAACACTTTGGAGTAACAAAGTGGTGTAGATGTGTTGTGAAAATCCAGCCTTTATCCTTATTTGGATCATTGCCTTTTTGGACAGAACTGGAGAGAAATTGCAGATAAGAAGAGAGAATGATCCGTCTCTCAGACATCAAATGGACGTTGTTCACATTAGTAATATGAGTTACTGAAAGTTCCCTTTTCCCCCTTTGGGCTGCATATCTATATCATGCCTGTGCTCTTACTTAGGAATGTTGAAATTGATGTTAATACCAGAGTTGGTTAGAAAAGGACATAGTTTTCATTCTACCGCTGAAAGAAAAAGGGCTGTATGGAAAATGACCCAGCCAAAGAAAATTGGGCTGTCTGCGTGTGATCTACACCAGCACAGCCGTAGCTTTACGGTCGAGCTACACAGACATAAACCACAGGTCTACTGCAATTAAGATCCTTTTAATTACCCCTGGTCTGACAGACCTTTATTTAGATCTGTTTTCTAAAATTTATAAGGCCCATAATATAAAAAGCATTGTTGACTGGTAGATACAACTTGAGATGGTTTCCAAGAATATTTTTACATGCACCTCAATATATAAGATATTTGGAACATGGGTCATGCATGGCATCCACTTCATGCTGTTTATTTACAAACTGGGGTTTATGTCAGAAATGAAATGACAGGATAAGCAAACGTTAAAAACATAGTGTTGTTTTTGTAATTATTGAACTTGGTGCAAACAGTGATCAATCGGAAATAGTTGTAGGGAGTGGGAGGTGCGTAAGTCTGTGTTTGTGCTGATGACATCAGCACTAATGGACCTTTCTGCTAGCTTTCAACTCTTACGTGCCAGCTGCCCGGGGCTAAAAATAAAGATTACAAGGAAACTCAAAAAACAGTGAGGTGTACACTGGCCATTTAAGCGGCATCAGAAGACACACACGCATCTCTTGCTTTTCATGTTGCATTGCCACTATTGCAGCGTATATCCCCTGATTTGATGTACTTTATTATTCCAACACTCTCCTGGCTGTGCTGCAGGTACTTTGAGTCTGGGGAGCATATTGTTGCTGTCCAGTGGAAACCATGTATCTCCGAATTGTCCATGTAAACAGAGAGATTATATATTTTCCATGTGTTTTGAGAAAATGCTCCTACTTTAGCGTAGTTTAGGATAGTCATTACATGTCAGATTAGCTGAGATCATTTGGTGTGAGGTTAGGAACAGTAAGGAAAGAACTGTGTGTTACACAGTGTGTAACTTGTAGGCTTTTGAGAAAGGCAGATCACCCTGAGGAAATCTGCCAAATTGAAAGAAAGTAAATACATAGATCCACAAATCTTTACATTTATCTTTGAGAGTGAAACACCAATAGTAGTGGACTAATGGTATTCATTTTAGCAGGGGAGGAAAATTGAAGCCTTTTTTTTTGGTATACGTTTATGAGAGTGGTGGCAGTTTGATAGCTTAAAAATCCTGGGGTTAACACAAGCTTACATCATGTCCTGCAATGATAAAGAGTGGTGACTGTGTGCCTTATTTGGTCTGTTAGAATGCTGGCTGCACACAATGTAATGATAATAGATTGCTCAGATACAGTTCTGACAATTCAATGTAACAAATATTGATTTTGGAAGTGCTCTGGTCATGTTTTCTTTTAATAAAACTCTTTGACTTGTTCAGGTGGTATAGTGAGCAGAAAGGAGGTTAGGGGCAGAACCAGGAGTGGAGAACAGAGAGGGACAAAGACAGAGGAGGTAAGGGAGAGAGAAAGAGGGACAGGGTGAATCAGATGCGGAGTGAGAGAAATCAGAACCCTCCCACAGGAAACCGAGCTAAACTCCTCTTCTCCTTCTATGGTAAAAACTCCCCCAAAAGCCACAGGATCGCCTTGGGAGTAGAGTCAAAGTCCTGCTAAGTATAAATCACAAAGCTATGGGAATGGTGGAACAGATTAGAGTGTATAAGAACGCTACCATTAAGAACACAAACTAGTACACTTAGCCACAGTAGCCAAAAGTGCTTGATGAAATGCGAACGATTTATAAACTGTACACAGACAATGTATTTATTGCAGTAATCTGTATAAGGAGACAAAAATGAATGATTGAATATTGCAAATGTTTGCTGTGGCCAACACCTATGTGATGCATTGACTCATAGTGTACTCAAACAAGCCCATTCAGCAACAAAAGTAAACACATGTAAGCCCTGTTGAGCTCTGAGGTTTCTGTACAATCATGTCCATTGACTACGCAGCCACATCCAACTACAGACGCACACGCAAACACTGTGTAGATTGTATGTGATTGGCTAAGGGAAGTGGCTGGTTATATTTGTCTCTGTAACTCAGTCCAGTTATATCATTGACTTCTGACAATGTCTACACTCCATCTTACCAGCCAAGGGATCAGAGATCTGTCACTTTGATGAGGCACAGTTGTCTTGCACAAGCCCTGGTGCTGAAAGGCTGTTCGAGCCCTAAAGGGGTGGTGTTCTCAGAGAAAGAAAACTAACATGTTAGATTTCACTCATAAAACTTGCTCCTGCTTCAGTGACCTTTGATATGTAACGGTATCAAATGTTAATGCAAAATTTTCACAGTGTTTCTACCCAGCTGTACATTCACACATCACATATCCCCCTTCATCAATTCACATCCCGGCCTCTGTTCACAATACACAGAGGTGAAAAGTACCAGCTGTTTGAGTTTGTACACTAGAGTAGGCTTTTAAGACCTGCGTTATTTTAATGGTAAGCCTGTACCAACCTCAATAATTACCCCAATAGCTTTGTGTATTAAAATAAACTGACATATATAATAAGTGATGTATTTTTAGATACATAAAGCAGCAATACCTCTTCTCGTGTTTCAGGAGTCGTCTCACCTCTGCTGAAGTCAGTATTGTGTTGCTTGGCTGCCATTAAGGTTTCGTACATCCGCAGTTATAGTCAGTGAAATCATCAAGTTCATTAAGGTTCAGTATAAAGTTAGGACAGGGGTCACAACAACATGACAGTGGAGATTAGCACAAATTTATTGCAGTTGAATAAAAGTCTGAGTTCAACGTTAGTGAAGTTAGACAAATATTTGCACCATTACAATGTAAATATATATTGAGTTGGGCTGATTATCACCACCCAAGAGAGAAAGGACGAATGTCATATTTTACACAAGCGTATGGATTATTTTCATTTCACTAGTGTAAAAGACTTCTGTGTTTTTCTGGTCTGGGGTTGTTTTTCACGGCTACGCTTTTTCTTTCCAGCTAATGGAAATCTTAATGCTACAGCATACGATAATATCTGAGACAATAGTGTGCTTCTGACTCTGTGTTAACAGTTTGTGGAAGGCCCTCTCCTGTTGACATAGCAATGCCCTTATGCACAAAGTGAAATCGCCCAACATCAGTGCCCAACCTCACTAATGCTCTTGTGGCTGAATGGGAGCAAATTCCTGCACGCAGGTTCCAAAATCTTGTAGAACTCCCATTGTTTTGGAATGATATGAGATTTACAAAATAAAGTAATGTTAGGTTGTGCACATACTTTTTATTTTGTTTAGCAACTTTATTCAATAGGTGCTCAGCCTGCCGGGAATATTTGATTGGCTGAAGGGCAGGAGGACTGACATTGGCTGCAACAAAAGTGACATTAAGTAATAAGAGGGTCACAGGAAGAATATGACCTTGAAAAATCGGGGTTGTCATAAATAAACTCTAATTAAACAGTGCTAAAATAGCAGTTCTTAAGAAAGACTTAAGTTTTAATAATTAAGTTACTTCATCATTTATTGGTTTCTTACAAAAAAATAAGAATAATAAAGACCCTATTTGTTTTATGATATCTACATGAAATTCTATACACCAGAACCTTAGGACGTAGCACTGCAGTTGATCTCAACAGTTGACCTAATAACTGGTGACTGTAAAAGCTGCAGATTAACAGATTAACCATCCAGTAGGGGAAGCTACAAGATAAAAACAAGACTGATGACAGGAAGACGCAGGATACTGCAACAGGACCGCTGATGTATTATAAGAACGTTATAATAGGTTCTTATGATACATCTGTGAACACGACTCAGAAATCACGGTTGCTTTGAAGATTGTTTGACATTTTTGAAGAGCATGTGTGCACAAAAGAAATGCAAACTCTTCTTGATCAAACTGAATCTATTTCTGATCTGTGCATCGTGTCTTTAAACTGTCAAAGTGAATGCGCATTGCCTTTTGCCATTCAGATCATCCACGTAAATTTACAAACCTGTTCAATGTCTATGGGAAAACCCATTTACGCCTCAATCTGGAGTACTGCATCCTCCCGTCCCAGAGGGGGCGCTCGTTGCATGCATGCACGGTGTGGAAAAAAGGGAAGGGTGGCTTTCTTCTTTTCGGTATTATGAATGAAAGTCTTTTCTTTGATTTGAGCCCCGAACTGGTTATTATCAAACGTTATCAATAAGGTGCCGACAAAGAGCTGAACTAAGCTCGTATAAATTAGTTCAAGATGTCTGCCAGTGCGGTGTATGTCTTGGATTTGAAAGGAAAGGTAAGATAACTGGACTTCTGCTGCATTGCTAAGTTAACGTTAGCCTAGCTAACATTCTTCACTGACAGATTATGATGTGGCTCAATCCGCAGAAGGATGGCTAACGTATCCGCATGATACGAGTTACTCATGTGCTGTGTTGAGGTTTTGTCTCGTAATTTAAGGCAATGTGTCTCAGCTAAACAAGGGGGTCGGTTTCGTAGGTTGGATAAAATGAAAAAAATGCAAGGCCACGTAACGAAAACCAACGACGGTTACACCGACTAACAAGCAGGTGACCAGATGTTAGTAGCAGGGAATGCAAAGAGGTGCACCACTTCCACGCCTCCTTGCTTTTATGCAAATGCATTACATACATTTTATTATAAACCTACAACCAATTTTCAATCGTGAGTGTGTTTTTGTAAATTCATCACCGTAGTTGTTCATCTAGATGCGTTTACGTTAATTTAGCATCGAGTTTAACGTTTGTTTGTTGCTACCGCCCACAGCTCGGTCTCAGTGGAATAAAACACTTGAAGTAATGAGTTAATCATAGACAAGGCCCAATATTGTATGCCAAATTGAAGAGTGGACTTTTAACTGAATAAACGTTTTAAGCTTTATTCTTTGTACACAAAATATATCTAATGATGGATGGTTAAAAATGAAAGAAAGTGTAAATGAATGAATACATAGGAAAATACGTTTGATTGTGGTTATATTGGTAACTTGGTAACCCCTTGGTATCTGATCGCCAATATTTTTATAACCATTGCATTACTATATAACCATGATAGTCCTCAGGTTTTCAGTACTGCAGCCGTTGCTAACTTACAGTAACATTATTATTGCAAGCAGAACTAACACTGTCTCTTCTCTTCAGGTCCTGGTGTGCAGAAATTACCGGGGAGATGTGGACATGTCAGAGATCGAGCACTTCATGACACTTCTGATGGACAAAGAGGAGGAGGGGACGCTGTCTCCGATCCTGGCCCACGGAGGAGTCCGCTTCATGTGGATCAAACACAATAACCTCTACTGTATCCTTATTGTTCACCGCACGGCATCACCGCAGCAACCTGCGGGCGCTCTTGTTGTATTATTTTGAGCTGCTTGGATTTTCAGATTTCGTAGCTAAAAGTCTTAACACGCATCACATCAGTGGTTGCAACGTCGAAGAAAAATGCAAGCGTCTCCCTGGTCTTCTCCTTCTTGTACAAAATTGTCCAGGTAGGATTGCGTGCTTTTAGCTGCCTTTGTCCACAGCAGATTTAGATAATAAAAAACACAAATAAAGCTGCATACTCTGTATTTACAGTGTTGAACAAACAGGATTCTACAATGTGCGTTCTGTAGGTTTTTTCAGAGTATTTCAAAGAACTGGAGGAAGAGAGCATTCGAGATAACTTTGTCATCATATACGAGCTGATGGATGAGCTCATGGACTTTGGTTATCCACAGACCACAGACAGCAAGATTCTTCAAGAGTGAGTATCGTCTTAGCCGCAGTCTCACCACATTTAACTTTATATACAGGCATTAGAGATGCAACTGATAAATGATGCCATGATTGATTCATCTTTGGATTTTTTTTTTTTGTCTATAAAATTTATGGGGGGAAAAAACATGACAAATGCTCAGCAGTCGTTCCCAGAGTCCCAACTGATGTCTGATGAGCAAAAAAGCAACATTTATTCTGTTAACAATTATGTGAATCAGACAAAAGCAGAACATCGTAACAGTTGAGAAGCTTTCACACGTTTTGGCAATTTTACCTAATAATCAACTTAGAAAATTGTCTTTGTTAATCATCTGATGAGCAAATTTCTTTAAGTGCAAATTATATTTCCTTGTGCTTTTACCAACCAGTGTAGCACACCGTGCTGAACCAGCATTTTACACGTTGGTTATGTAGCCGTAAAACAATCCGGTTTTGCATATTGCTTTTTTCCCCTCAGCTTTGTGGTTTTGTCCTGTCATTTCTGTTTATCTGCCAGTCAAAAGGAGCTGTACCGTAAATGACCGTTTGAACTTACAGGACTGTGGATGAGGCAGACACGTAGCAAGCTAACGCTGGAGTGGGGGGGGGGGGGGGGGGGGGGGGGG